>JAODAL010008369.1:0-118190 GCA_025379985.1 Phyllomedusa bahiana | reverse complement strand
AAAATTTGTAATTTTTACCTTGCAATCCTTGTTCAACCGGGGTTTAAATTCGGGTTTTAATTCCACTTCTGGGGCCACACTTGGAGGGGGCACAAGTGCCCCTGGCCCCAAGTGAGTGATATATACTAAGCTTGATCCCAAAAGAAAACAAAAGGGAAACAAGAAGTGGAGGGTCTGTTCCCCTAATTCAAGGGGGGGGGAGGGGGAATGGAAACGAATTAAACAGGGGGAAAATTACAAAGGCCCCAAGGACACGCATGGCATGGGGATAGAATGGCCTAAAAAAACAGATTTGGCTAACTGGAGATACACATCAAAAAGACTCGAAATGCACAAAAAATTGTAGTACACACATGAAAAACAACAGCAATGGACGGGATTAGACTTTTGTGGGAAGAGATACAGCGGACGAGGGGTTTAGATTTTTTGATAGAGAACTACCCCCAAAGGGGACAGGGGTTAACTTTGATAGTAGAACATACACAATGGACGATGGGATTAGATTTTTGAAAGTGAACTACAGAAATGGACGATGGGAGTTAATTTTTGAAGTAAGACATACAGCAATGGACGATGGGAGTAAGACAGTGGAAATGAGAGCTGTAAATATTATATTTCCATGTTAAAAACATATCCACAAGTCAGAAGAAAACAAGTTTTAAAAGCATAGCAAACCCACTGACGCTAATCATAGTGCAAGCTGTCCGAAACACATCAGTGGGTTTGCTACACTTTTGATGCCTGTTTTCTACTGATTTGTGGATATATTTTAACATGCAAATAAAAGTTTACTACTTCTAGTCATCATCTGGATGAAATTGGTGTTGATTAATTTATTGTTCTGAATTTATCTAGCAGCAAAACGTTGGTGCTGTTAGTGGTATAAAGTCAAAGACAAAAAAAAACCACAGTTTTAAAGGCAAGATGCACTAGTTTTTATCAACACTATGATAAATTTCCAACCTGCCTGGTCTAAGTTTACACTGTGTATTGATAAATCTGCCCATTCGTGTTCCATTGTACCCTTGGGCAAGGGGAGGACTGAGCTTTTTGCCAAAAGGCAAAACCCCTTAACAGCATAGTTTTTTTGCCCCCAAGAAAAGGGGGGCCCGTTAATGAACTTTTTATGTTTCCCGTAACCACCCAATTTAAAATACTCTCAAATAGAGGGTTTTGTGCAGGCCCCATCAAAATTTTGGGGCCCATACACGAAGCATCGGGGCCCCCCCGCCCCATACCAACCCACCCCAAAAAAAAAATGCATTGGACATTTTTTTTGGGTTTTTTTTGTTGGGTTTACATATTGTGCAAGTATGTTATACAAAAGGGCCAGCGAATCTGCCACATGATTTCCTGCATCCTCCACTATAATGTTACGACCAAACCAGTTACCCCCGCCAATATCACCAATAACAACAATATACACAGACCAAATAATGCCACTACATCATCACCACATATCTCCACCATAGAGGGTCTAAATAATACCGCCGTACTGTTACTAAATATACGCCATTACACCAAGACCAATAATACTTCCATACAGTGACCATATAGTAGTAGATACAAGTGCACACAGTGCAGTTACATTTAGTGACTCACAGGTGACGTCTTGTCTGATGAGTTGTTCACGTTTCCTTTTCTTCTTCATCCGGTCCAGACCGCCATGGCGACTTCTCCCGGGCACCACTCGTCCCTACAGAATTTACAACACAAACACCTTAGATTCCTCACTCTTCTATCATCCTCCCACCTATGTCTTTCCCATGTACAAACTCCCCATCCATAGTGCCCAAAAGGTAATAATTACCCCCATAGTGCCTTGGTAGTTAGGTATATAACCCCCACCCCCATAAGTAGTTAGTTATATAGGCCCCCACCCATAGGTAGGTAGTGGGGGAACTTGAGCGGGGCCCCACTCACCCACCGTATGGTCCCCGCTCAAGTCTCCCCTAGCCATGTAAAGACTCTCCTCAAGCCCCCCTGCCCTGCCTAAGTAAAGATATTGAGCGCAGCTGTGACATGGAGCGCGGGCCCTCTTTGAGCAGTGCAGGCCCCTGTTTTTAAGTGTGATGCTGGGCCCCTGAGATGAGTAGGTATCCCTGCTCGAGATCCCCCTCCAGGCATGTGGGGCCACTGGCAAAGCCCCCATCCAGCCATGTGGGGCCCTGCTCAATGCCACCCAGCCATGTGGGGCCTCGCTCAAGTGGTGGCTTGGAGAGGGGCCACACACGTCTGGGGGCATTGAGCGGGGGCCCCACACGGCTGGGGGCATTGAGCGGGGGCCCCAAACGGCTGGGGGCATTGAGCGGGGGCCCCAAACGGCTGGGGGCATTGAGCGGGGCCCCACATGGCTGGGGGCATTGAGCGGGGCCCCACACGGGTGGCATTGAGCAGGGCCCCACACGACGGGAAGGGGGCTGTGCCAGGGGCCCCACATGCCTGGAGAGAGGGGGGCTTTGCCAGGGGCCCCACATGATGGAGAGAGTAGGGCTTTGCCAGGGGCCCCACATGATGGAGAGAGGGGGGCTTTGCCAGGGGCCCCACATGCTTGGAGAGAGGGGGGCTTTGCCAGAGGCCCCACATGCTTAGAGAGAGGGGGGCTTTGCCAGGGGCCCCACGTGATGGAGAGAGGGGGGCTCTGGCAGGGGCCCCACGTGATGGAGAGAGGGGGGCTCTGGCAGGGGCCCCACGGGATGGAGAGAGGGGGGGGCTCTGGCAGGGGCCCCACGGGATGGAGAGTGGGGGGCTCTGGCAGGGGCCCTATGTGATGGAGAGTGGGGGGCTCTGGCAGGGGCCCTATGTGATGGAGCAAGGGGTGCTCTAGCAGGGGCCCCATGTGATGGAGAGAGGGGGTCTCTGGCAGGGGCCCCATGTGATGGAGTGTGGGGGGCTCTGTCTGGGGCCCCATGTGATAGAGAGTGGGGGGCTCTGGCAGGGGCCCCATGTGATGGAGAGTGGGGGGCTTTGAGTGGGGGCCCCCACACATCTCAGAGGCCCGTGCTCCGCCTCCGTGTCACAGCTGCGTGCCGCTCAGTGAGTGTACATATAGACAGTTCAGTGTAACTTACTCATTCTCCTGCGCGCTGTGACCGGAGCAGTCGGGCCCCGCCTCCCTCGGGCCGCACCACATCAGTGTGACTCCGCCCAAATAGGCGGAGCTTCACTGATTTAATTCGTCACCCCGCCCACAGACAGAGGGAAGCGGGGCCCGGCAGCTCCGGTCACAGCGCGCAGGAGAATGAGTAAGTTACACTGAACTGTCTATATGTACACTTACTGAGCGGCGCGCAGCTGTGACACGGAGGCGGAGCACGGGCCCCTGAGATGTGTGGGGGCCCCTGTCAAAGCCCCCTCTCCATTTCTGAATTAAAACTAGCTGACATGGTAGGGAGAACAGGCCTATGGCCCGATCTCTCTACCATTGCTGTGAAGCAAGGGGGCGGTACCTGCCGGCGGCCGCGGGCCCCCCTTGCTTCACAGATCGGCCGGGCCCCATACGGGAGTACTGCCTGTACCCCCCTAATGGAGGCCCTGTTTCTGTGTTACATTGTAAGACTGAAAAAAGACATAAATTCATCAGGCTCAACCAGGGGTGTTGCAGGGCAAATCACTGAGTGTTCATTTCTTCTTGTGCCATCAACTCCAGTAAGGCCGACACCATTAGAACTCTATGCCATCCATAGGGGTTACCTGCGCACATGGCTTAAATGTGCCACCGCCATTTGCAGGGGTTTAGCTAATGGCCCAAGCTCAAAGGCCCTGGTGCTCAGCTTAGGGCCCCGTTGGCAAGCTGCTCTGGACCACTACTTTTTAAGAGTAGGTTTCCTACTTGGTGATGCCTGTGGTGTAGTGTGTCACAGAAAATAATTCCTAATTAAATAATCAAATATATGAAATAAAGAAAAGAACTACACACATATCACATGCCATATATCCCAATGCATAGGTTACACCTCTTTTTACAGGATTCTCCTCACATATATAAATCATTATTGCCATTTAAAAACACAAAAATCCAATGTGAGGGCTTTCCATTCATGGGAGAAATTGATGTTTTCATTGGTACCATGTGATATATATGAGAGTTTAGAATCACTTCTTATTCTGTCTTCTGTGAGGCTAGATAAATAAGAAGGTTTTGTTTGTAACATTCACTATATGGATTAAATAAAATTATGACCTAAGAGATTGGACTGATAGGGATGTTCTAACAGCTATTATGTGTAACTTGTTTATATTTGTAATTTTTATTTTACAAAATATGTATTTTTTATTATGTTTAGACTTTTTAAACTTTTTTTCTGTCCTACAGTGGGGACTATGCAGTCACCTGATTGCGGTTATAATACATAGCACTACATTGCTGTATTGCTATCCATTATGCCTGCACCAGGCGGCCGATTAGATCCTGTCTCTGGCAGACCGTAATAGGATCATGACTGTTCATGACAGACCTGGAAGCCATTATTTAGCCTCCAGGTGTCATGGCAGCCAATGGCACCCGAGAATCCCATTTGAATTGGGTGCCAATGGTTATACACAGAAACACCTCCTTTGTTAACCACCTAGTTGCCATGGCCGCTACAGACAAACATATAGGGCGTTAAACGGCTGGCATCAGTGCTATCCCCGATCCCAGCAACTAAGTTTGCTCTATGCATGTACCAGCTTTGATCGCTTCATGGATGGGTCTTTGTTTGGTCAGGAAGGCACAAGGGCACAGTCGCAAGTGCAAATGCGGCAACCCCTGTAACTATGGCACTGCTGATTTGTTCTTACATGTTGATTTATTTGGGGGGTTAAATTAAACATTAGTAATCCCATTGAGTTTTATACAGTAGACAATTTAAACCTACTATAATGCTGCTCACATTAGAATAATTTTGCATTGAAATTATTTCTGCTTCCTTTCTAATGATTATTTTTGGAAAGTTAAAGAAAAAAGTAAAAGAGTTCATGCAGATGACAGCAGTCATTCAAGTTGGTAGTTGGCAAAGGTTACGGTTACAGGACAGAGTTTATCATTAATATTTATATTTGTGCGATCAGATGTTACCTTAGATAAATATTCTGTTCGGAAATGATGGGCAGGCCTTAGCTAGCCTGTGCCATTTTACCCCCTGACATACAATGTCTGTCTGCCTGCCTCACCCCAATTTTAAATTTGTGCACGTATGCATGTGTCAAATTTATTCATGTCACTTTGACAAAAGACAGATATTAATACAGCTTGAATTGTGCAGTTGTTTTTCTCTGGGAAAGATAGTTTTGAACTTTGTCACCCCTGTAAATAATAAGTGACAGCTTAATGCCATTGAAAATGTAATCTGTATATGACAACATGGGTCATGAATACTGTAGTAGTAATTTATATTCACTTTACCCACTTATGGAAAACATGAAGAATCACATAGTAATATAATACATAGACACCAAGCTAATTATGACTGTCTATTCATTAAAGCCATGCGGGAGATAGCAGTTTGTGTAAGCCAATGACCGCAACGCTTGACCTTATATACATTCAAACATCACAATGCAACCAGATTAAATGCTCAATTATGCAGTGCTTTGTTCGGATAATTACTGTTAACTATTATGTTAAAATCTCATCTAAACAACGTCTAGGACAGACATCCTCAAACTGTGGCCCTCCCGCTGTTGGGAAACTACAACTCCCATCATTCCCACTGTTACAGATTATATAAATTCAGGATGGGAGTTGTAGTTTCCCAACAGCTGGAGGGCCGCAGTTTGAGGATGCCTGGTCTAGGACAATAACAAGTTTGATGGAATCGCTTATGCTTTCTATTTGTCACTGCAACAATAATATATAAGCATAACATTTATAATAAAGGATTTAAAATAGTAATACATCTGCTAGAGGGGCACCACCTAAGCTGTGGTTGCCTCGGTTGGTTGGTTAGCTAACCTGCTGTATAATGTTGGTCATAGACATAATAATTATGTTGGCTGATGTAAGGGAGTTCATGAAGGTCGTTACATACATGGCTGCTAAAACAGTGGTCACAAATGTATCATTCATCCTTCGGCATTGTTCTGGGGTGTGGTTCATTCATTAGGGCTTGTCCCCACGGCACAGGTTTTCACCCGGTGTTGAAAAACGTCTGCAGGTGAAAACTTTTAAAACGGGCCTTTATGGAAAAACCACGCAGCAGTCCCCACTGCACTGATTTTCCGCCCGGCGGATTTTCAGACTACCGGCGGTCCGAAAGACATAGAACATGTCCATTCTTCCGACTGGTTTTTGGATGGAAGATGAATATGTCTATGAGAAGGGGGAGGGCTTTTCTCCGCTAATCGCTAAACCGACCGGTATCTGTACTGTGCCGTGTAAACGACCCCTTATTCTTCTCATAACACAGAATACTCCATTGGATTAGATGAATTGTGATTTTTTAGTTACCATTACACTTCAACCCTACAAGGCCCTTTCATACAGCAATGTCATAGTTTGGCAATTAATTGTTTTTGGCATGTCTAAAAACCAAAAGCAACTCAATATGTCAATGGAAAAAGAGAGGAGGAAGGTGCTCAGTAAACATAGGTGTGGGGAACTGAAAAACAAGCAATCGCTAAATCAAATACATTAAGCACTTCCTGCTTCTCTTAAAGCGGTTTTCTCACCACAGTGATTAGCTTTTAACATGTAGGAAAAGGGAAATGAAGACTATTACCCAATACATTTGTGTATTGTTTGTGCTTTGTTCAGGAGACAAAGAAGATTTTATCTCCTCATAGAGTACATAACTTTATTTAGTTGCTAATCACTAGTGATGAGCGATTACGTTGACTATCGTCATCAGGTCGATAGTCGATATCGGCAATTATCAATAAGATATCCGATAGTCGATAATAGATTATCTCCGATCATAATTAAAGTCTATGGGAGAACAACAACACCTTCATTCTTACACCCAAACAGGGCTGGAGAAGCTGGAAAAAAACATCCACAACAGCAAACTGCATATGTGCTACATCTTAGGTAACACACTTAGGTTATGAAAGCCACAGAAAAAAAGTCACAGACCATTTACTATCCCTGTCTTGCATCACAGCATGACCCTTAAACCTGCATCACCCACAAATTAAAAAGTGCCAGAAGGCAGTATGATTTGAACCATCATTTTACTTGAACTGGACATTGAATATCCCTGTCCTGGAACGCAGCATGAGCCTCAAACCTGCATGACCCCAGATTAAAAAGTGCCGGAAAAAGGAGTCTTTCAACCACCATTGTAGTTTCACTGGACATGGACTATCCCTGTCCTGGGCCCCAGCATGAGCCCCAAACCTACAGGCCCCCAGATTAAAAAGTGCCGGAAAAAGGAGGCGTTCAACCACCTTTTTAGTTTCATGGACATTGACTTTATCTCCCCTGTCCCGCAGAATGACCTCTAAACCGGTTTGACCCACAGATCAAAAAAAGTGGAAATATGTATTTTGTACAGTGACTCTCTTTTAGTATATTTTTGGTAATGACTTTTTGTTTACAAAATTTTTTTTTGGGGAAGGGTTTTATTTTTTGTTTTATTTTTAAATATCATTTTGTTTTTTTTTCAAGTGTGATAAACATCCCAAACATAAAACCCTCCATGCAGTTTTTTAAAGGGTTTATTTTTTACACGTTTTGATGTTTTAATTAATCCACACCCCACTAAGTAAAAAAAAATTTTTCCCAAATTATCCCCAAAACACTTTTATTTGAGAAGACTTTTTGCCCCCCGGGCTTCTGAGAGTGATTCGGGCCAAACCCAAAAATTTCAATGGTTTCTTTTTTTCCTTTAAAATCCTTCTTCAGTAATTAGGGACAGACCCCCCCTGGAGATAAAATGATAGGGACCCCATAGTGATTTAAAGCCCAGAAAAAAATTTTAACCCTAAAATTTTGTGAAATTTGGTCACCCCTAGACCCCTTTTTTACACTACTTAACCTCACAAAAATTTCCCTTTTTAAAAAATTGTTTTTTGGAAAAATTTGAAGTTTTCTAAATTGCCCCTATCGGTGGAAAAGCAGTGCTGCCTTTCCGCCAAATCTGTTAACACGGAGGTCAGTGCCAGGGCCCAGATTTTCAGTGGGGGGGGGCGGTTGAGAGCCCAGGCTGAGGTTTGTCATTTTTAAACCCCGGGAGGTCCAGCTGCCAGGGCCAGACTTACGGGGGGTGCGGGAGAGCCGGTTTGCGTTGTATCTTTTAACACGGGTTCAGCTCCCGGGGCCCGGGTTTTTAACAGGGGGTTTGGGGTGAGACCCCAAGGGGGCCCCATCCGTCATCTTTTTAACATCCCCCTTTTGACGCAGAACCAACGAAAACGTCGTTTTGAAAGGAGTGCAAAAAACGGAAGTATGGGAAAAAAAAAACCTCCACCCTTCCTCAGTAAAACAGTAAAAGGACCTTTTTTGCGTTGCCCCCCATTGAGTGGGGAAAAAAATTTGGATTCATTTGGGAAAATACTGGTGGTTAACGCTCCTGCCCCACCCGGGGTGCCCTTTTTTGGCATTTTTTTTCTTTTTTTTATCAACGTGCTGGGGGGAAAATTGGTTCTGTTCTTTGTTCTCTGTCCGTGTCCTTTACCCCATGTCCTCGGAATAACTACATTTTGGTAAAGTTTTTTCCCTTTTGTCCTCCCTTGTACAATTCAGGGGAAATTTTTTTTTACAGTATTTTTTTTACATCCCAAGTTTTTTGTAGTTTAATTCGAAAAACACATTTTTAAAATAGGATGGAATCCCACCTTGGGTTTTTGGGTTTTCTTTTTTTAATTTTTTTCAAATGGGTTGTCTCAAACGGGGTTTGGGTAGTTTATGTTAAGATTTGAAAAAAACAAGTCTTTTTGCAATATGGTCCTTTAAACAGTGTTCTTTATTTTTTTTTTTTTTCCCTTTTTTTGGGACGCACCTTCACCTTGAGCCACCCCTTGACAATTGTGAAAAAACAAATGTATTTTTGGGAAACCACATTTTTTAAAATTGGACCTTTTGTCTAGCGGGCATTTCAAAGAAAAATGCCCCAAAATTTTCAAAACAGGGCCCCAATGGCCACTTTTAAAACAATTTTTGGAAGAACAAATGTCTGTTAGAAACAAAAAATTTTATAATGGACCTGTAGTATAGCGATGTCACAGCAAAATGCCCCCCAAAAATTAAAGACTTTGCCCTTTGGGACCCCTTTTTTGACAATTGGGAAGAAAAAAAATGTGTTTTGGGAAAAAACATTTTTTTTTTTATGGGACCTGTCGTAAGCTGATGTCACAGAAAAAATCCCCCAAAAAAAATTAAAAAAAAAACCCATGAGCCATTTTAAACAATTGTGAAGAAAAAAAATGTCCCGTTAGAAAAAAAACCATTTTTTTTAATAGGCCCTGTAGTTTTGGGCATTTAAAAAGGGCGCAAGCCCCAAAAAAATTAAAAAAATTTTTCATTCTCACCCACTTTTAAAAATTGGAGGGGAAAAATGCCCTTAAAAGCCACTTTTCCCCCCCCTTTTTCCCCCAAAGGGGGCCCATAATTATTGAGTACCCAAACGCACCATGAAAAAAAATAACCATTGAAAATTTTGGGGAAAAATTCTAAAGAAAAGGGTGAGTAAAGGGAAATCAGTGTTGCTTAAAAAACCTTGCTGTTTTTTTTACAGTTCCTCACAGAAAAACCAAAGGAAAATTTTGAACTGTTGGGAACGGGAATTTAAAAAAATTGAAATTTAAAAGAAATTATCTTTTAAAAAAAAAAAAGTTTTAAAGGGGAAACCATTTTGTTTTGAAGGGGAATGTAAATTTAGCCCCGGGAAAACTAACGGTGCCCTGGGCCCAATTTGGGGGCCCCAAAAACATCATAAGGACCACCCTGTTTCCATCTTGGAAAGTAAAATCGATCAACATTATCTGTGGGAAACCCAGAAGCGTTTGTTTGAAATAAACTCCTCCAGCTCTGCGGGAAGGTCCCCCTCAGATATGGCTGGCTGCTGGGCGGACAAAAAACCTCTATGGCGTGGCGAACGAGCTCGGCCCATTGTCCTTTTGGAAAACCCAGAAGTCTTTGGGGCCCGGGAACACTTTCCAAAAACTTCAGTGTTAAAGACGCAGAAAAAGTCTTTGCCCCATGATTTTTAAGCGGTCTCTGTGTTTTGGATGTGTCCCCCGCTTTTGCAAGGTTGGGTTAAAGGGGGGTAAATTTAAAAAGTTTGCCAGGGGGTCACCCATTTAGGCTTTTTGCCCCCCTTCCCTGCTGCTGCGGGCTGCCGTTTTGGGCCCTAACTTGGCACTCATTCCCCTGCCCACGTCGCTGGTTGTTCCACCGGGACATTTGAGGAACGTAAAGGGCAAAACGAAAACAGATGTCCCCCAGTTGATCAACGGGCAAGGCCCTCCTTTTCCCTGCTTTTTACTCTCTTTTTTGGGTGGGTGGAAGGAAAGTGCTGAGTTTTGTTTTGAAACGGGGTTTCAGGAGGGTGGCCTTTCCGAAAACGTTTTTTTTTTTTTTGTTTGGGCCTTTAAATGGGAGGATCATGTTGGGGGAAATGGAGAACCCAAAGCCTCATGTGAGAGATGGAGCCTTGTTTTTCCCAACCCTTGGGTCGAGGGGCATAGCAAACTGTTTCCTTCCCCATTTTCCTCCCCGCCAAAATTTGGCCCCAAACCTCTTTAAAGGGCCGAGGACGCCCGGGTAACGTCGGTGTCCGGGAAATTCCCTTTCCCCCTCTCCTCCTCCGTTCTCCGAAAAGGGTTTAAACCAGCCCGGGTTTTGGGGCCTAAGTTGATGCCCCCCTGAGAGCTGATGGGGCCAACCTTGCACTAGCCCGGACCCCGAAATTTTATCCCTAAGGGAAGCCCGTTATATTTGAAAAAACTGGGGGGCCTTGGGGAAATTGACGGGAGAGAAAGGCTTCCGTGCCCGAAATCGGTGCCCGTTCCCCCACCCGCGGGGGGGGGACCTGTTTTTCCCAGAGTGCCCAAACGATCGTTCCGGGAACTAAGTTAAAACAAAATTTGCCCCCTTCCTAAAAAAGGAAACATTGTCTGAAAGGCCCTTTTTTGGGGGGCCCTTCTTCAAAACTGGCGGGGGAAATGGGGCAGAGTCTTTCCCCTGCCCCCTTGGGTTGGCTCAACACCCCGAGGTCTTCACCGCGGGTTTGTCAGGCCTGGGGTAAATTGTTGCGAAATGTTTTGCGCTGTTTCCCAAAAAAGCTGGAGCTTGTGGGGGGGGAAATTTCCCAAAGTGTGTTGCCCGTCAAAAATTTGAAAAGGTTGACGGGGGGGCCCGAGCGGGACGTGAAAGGGCACCCAGGGGGGACGAACCCGGGGTTTTGGCAAAATGGGGAAAGTGTAAAACTCAGCCCTGGGAGCCTTCCTCAGCAGGCAGCCGCCCCAGGTAGTTTCTTTAGAAATTTCTTGACAACAAGGTTAAATTGAATGTGCCGGGCCTGGGATGTGCTCCCCCTTACCGATTTTAAGGGGGGCCCGGGCAGATTTCGCCCGGTATCGCAACCATTTTTGCCGGCCCAAAAAGGGGCCCTTGTCACCCCCCAGGGGCTGGGTCTCGTTGCGGAGGGGCAGTCCACAGCTATAAACCTGTGTGTGGAGGGTTTCTCCAAGACAAAATTAATTTAAAAAGGGCCTGGTTTTTTTGGGGCACGGGGATCCCAAACCAGAGGCCCTTTGGGGGGAAAAAAGCCCTCCCACCACCCCTGCGGTTTTGAAAAAAGGCGAGGCCGAGCCGGGAGAGCCCCCGTCCCCAACCAGAGAACCCTTTCCCAGTCACCCAGTAAAGTGTCACAGGATATAGGGGCCCTTTGGGGCCTTTGCTTACTAGTCCATGTGTGGTTTTGGAAAGATGTCTTTTCCGGAAAAAAGATGCAGCCAACGCGTTAAAAAATTGTAGAGGGGACACTTGGCGGGCCTGGGGGGACGGCTTTTTGGCAAAGAAAAAACCTGCTAGGCATCTGGTTTTGGGGGGGCAGGAAAGGGGGGAAAAGAGGTGGCGGAACCCATTTTGTGCCCAAAAGACGAAAAAAGGCAACTTTTTCCAAGGCCAAAAACCCTGGCAATGCCAAACTTTTCGGCTTTTGGTTTTGGGAAAATTTTGTTTTGGGGTTTAAAAGGGTGTTTCTTCTGCCCCCAAAAACCTGGAAGACCCGAAGGCGGGGTGGAGGGCTGGCCCCTGTTTCGGCGTGCAGGGCGTTTAAACTGGGGGAGGAGAAGGGGGGAGGATGGGTTTGGTGGTTTCTGGTGGTAATCGGGCGCGGTGCAAAGTGAAGCCCGGGGCTGATCCCTGATTTATGATCTGAGAGACATGGACAGGGGGGAAGGGGAAGCTTGGGGGTGGCGGGAAAGGGGGATTTAAAGGGGGGGACAGGGGGTGACAGTTGGGTTGGGAAACCCCCGGGGTTTGGTCTGGCCCTTTTTTTTTGGGCCCAAAAGTTGCCTCCATTTCAAATCTTTCTTCGCTGTATGTGACTAGACAGGGTTTGGGGGTGGTTAAAAAAACCCAGAAATTTTTGGCCCCTATTTTTGCGTTTTCGGCAAAGGCGGCATATGGGCTTGTGGGTGAATCAGAGGGGGCTTTTAAAGAAAAGGGCCCCGGGTTGAGAGGTCCTGGAAACCCTTTTTGGAAAGGCGATAAGCGAGGAGGGGGGGTTTCCGTTGGGCCGTGGCTGGCGGGAAAACTTTTTTAGCGGGCTTCTTTCGACCGCCCTCTCCCCTTTTTGGGTGGTCCCCCATTTTACCCCTTTCCCCTTGTCTTCCCCCTCATCCCGTGATGAAGGCTGCAAAAAAAATTATGCTGAAAAAAACCACGTTGGATCCGCAGTCTTCCTCTTATCAACACAGGTGACTTCAAACGTTCTGACATTCTGCATCCAGGAGGGTGTGGGCTACAGCAAGAGGCCGGGGAAGGGGTTGCCGAAAACCCCCGGGATTTTTGCCATTTGATCCGGCTTCCTTTTACCTCTGATGGGACAGTAAATGGGCGTCAGGGCAGACAAAATCCAAACCTTTTTTTGGCTTTGAAAACTTTTTTAAATTTCCCTTTGCCCCAACCCCAATTTTTTCATCAAAAAGGTCTTCAGGAAAAAGGAAAATTTTTCCCCAAATAGGGGGTACAAAAGTTTTACATTTGGGCGCCTTCGCTTCTTTTTGGACGGATTTCTGGATGTGATGACGAAAATTTTTGGGCCTTGGGTGGAGGACGAGGAGGTTTAAGGGGTGCTGGTTGCAGGTTGCATTAAAACCCCTGAAGAAAAGATTGGCGACGCTGTTCGTTACTGAGATTCCAGGGCCCCGAAACCCCGCGATGGGCAGGCCCGAAAGGTCCAAGCTGCATGGGTTTAAAAGCCCGCCCTGGAAGGAAACAAACCCTTTTTCTTTCCCCTTTCCTCCTGTTCCACCCCTTTACTCTTACCACTGAATTTGCTCCTTTTTCAGAAAGATTAAAAAAATTTTAGAAGGTATGGAAGAGTTTTGGGAAAGTCATTTTTTAAAAGGGCAGCAAATCACAGTATTTTCAAATCTTAAATCAAAAAAAAATTGCTGGATTCAAATTTAAGGTTTCAAGGTTCCCTTTTTTCAAACCCAAAAATTGCTGAAACCAAAAATGAAAAAAAACCCCCCTATCGGAAAAAGTATACGGAAATAAACTGTATTTTTAGCACCTATCAATTTCACCTGTGGTGATTCAAAATTTTCTGGGATTCAAATTTAAGTGCATGGGGACCCCTATTAACAAAGCTTGACTGCCAAAAGTGGAAAAAAAAAAAAACCCCATCTGAAATTGGGATACGGTTTAAAAAAACTGTATTTTTAGACCTATCTTAACCCCCTTTTGGTGACTACAAAATTTTGGATTCAAATTTAAGTGCTTTGGGACCTCTATTTTTAAAAAAAGCTTTACTGACCAAAAGGAAAAAAACAAACCCATCTGTAATTTTTATTCGGGTAAAAAAAGGTATTTTTGGCACCTATCAAAACAACCCGTGGTGGGCTACCAAAAAATTTTGGATTCAAAAAATTTAAATGCAAGGTGGCTTAAAGAACAAAGCTGGCCGCCCCCAAAGGGAAAAAAAAAGTAAAACGAAATGTATAGGATAATAAAAAAGGGATTTTGGGGAAATTCAATAAACATGGGGTGCTACAAAATTGGGATTCAAAATTTTTAAATGCAAAGGGGACCTCTATCAACAAAAATTGATGACCAAAAATGAAAAAAAAAACCTTTTTCTGAAAAAGTATAAGGGGTAATAAAAGGTATTTTTTGGCAAAAAAACAATACACCTGTGGTGACTACAAAATTTTCTGGATTCAAAATTTTTAAATGCAAAGGGGGCTCTAGGGAACAAAGTGGCCTTTCCCCAAAAAAATGAAAAAAACACGTTCTGAAATTTTTTACAGATAATAAAAGGGGATTTTTTTCCCCCTATCAATTTCACCTGGGGGTGAAAACAAAATTGCTGGGTTTTAAAAATTTTTTTTTGCAAGGGGAACCCCCCCATCAACAAAACTTGATGACCAAAAAATGAAAAAAAACCCCGTACTGAAAAAGGGATTTGGTTAATAAAAGGTTTTTTTTGGACCTATCAAAACCCTGTGGTGCTAAAAATTGCGGGGTTCAATTTAACTGCAAAGGTTTTCCCCCCCTCAAAAAAAAATGACTGACCCAAAAAATGAAAAAAAAAAACCTATCTGAAATGTATTTCTGATAATTTAAAAAGGGGATTTTTGGCACCTATTTAAAACACCTGTGGTGACTACAAAATTTGGTTTGGTTTTAAATTTAAGTGCAAAAGGGACCTCTATTTTAACAATGGCCTTTGGGCTGACCCCAAAATGAAAAAAAAAAAAACCAAACTGGAAATGGGAACGGAAAAATAAAGGTTTTTTTTTGGCACCTATCAATAACCAACCCGTGGTGACTACAAAAATTTCTGGATTTTAAATTTAAGTGCAAGGTACCCCTATTAAAAAAAAGCTTGATGACCCAAAAAAAAAAAAAACACCTATTTGTTAAAAGTATACGGGTAAATAAAAGGTTTTTATTTGGCACCTTTCAAAAACACCCGTGGTGACTTTCAAAAAATTTTGGATTCAAATTTTCTGAAGGGGGTCTTTGAAAAAAAGCTGGCCCGCCCCCCAAAGTGAAAAAAACAAGTATCTGAAATGTATCAGATAATTTAAAAGGTATTTTTTGGGAATTTTCAATTTCACCCGTGGTGATTACAAAATTGCTGGATTCAAAATTTTAAATGCAAGGTGGGGTCTTTTTGAACAAAACTGGCCTTTGGCCCAAAATGAAAAAAACATGTTTCTGAAATGTTTATGGATAATAAAAGGGATTTTTGGGGACCTATCAATAAAACTGTGGTGACTTTTCAAAAATTTCTGGATTTAAAAATTTTAAATGCAAGGTACCCCCTTTTAAAAAAAAAAAAAAAAAAACAAAAAAACTTGAAATGCCAAAAGTGAAAAAAAACACCTATCTGAAATGTATACGGATAAAAAAAGGGATTTTTGGAACCCTTTTAATAAACCTGGGGGTGACTACAAAATTGGGGATTCAAATTTAACTGCAAAGGGGGGGTTATGAAAAAAGCTGGCCTCGCCCCAAAGTGGGAAAAAAAAAGTATCTGAAAGTTTCAGATAATAAATGGTAATTTTTTTGGCCCCATCAATACCCTGTGGTGACTACAAAATTGCTGGGGTTCAAAATTTTAAATGCAAGGGGACCCCTATAAAAAAGCTTGGAATTTACCCAAAAGTGAAAAAAACACGTATCTGAATTTTTTTAGGATTTAAAAACAACGGTTTTTTTTGGAACTATCAATACACCCGTGGTTTTCTACAAAATTGTGGACCCAAAATTTAACTGCAAGGTACCCCCTTTCAAAAAAGCTTTTTTAAATGACCCAAAAAAAGAAAAAAACACCCATCTGAAATTTTTTACTGATAAAAAAGGGAGTTTTTTCAAACCAAAAAAAATAGACCGGGATTTTTCTAGGGAAAAAAATCTGCCCTTTTTTCCCAATATAAGTTTTAGGGGTGGGCCCCAAAATCCAAAGTAATATTTCAACGAAAAAATGGGTTTAAAAATTTAAAACTATTGCAATGCAATTTTCTACACTAAGTTTTGGGGGGCACAATATCCCGTTCCTTAAAGAACTTGTCTTGTTCGCCCGCGGCCCTCCGCCCCCCCCCCCCCCTCGTCCCCGTGACTTTAAAATTCTTGCTTTAAATACCCAAATTCTGCAAAACTTGATCTACCTAAGTTCTAAAGGGTTTACAGCCAAATTGTATAAACGTCTCTTTTGAACAAATAGAATAAATTTTTGCTTTAAACTGTTTGCACAGAGGGAGAGAGCACGTCCTTTCCTTTGAGATATTTACACACACTGTTTAGAACGGAAGGGGTTTTTCTAAGTAAAAATTTTGGGGAATTTTGATTTTTTTCCCGCCAATCGCAACCAACACATCCCAGTCATGAAGTCGCCAAAACACACTCAAAAATTTCTTTTCTGTAAGCTTTATTTTGGCCCCCAAAATGAAGGAAGAAACCGAAAAAAGGGCGATATTAATTTGAAATTTTGCAAGATTTAAACCAAATTAAACGCGGGGATCTAAAAAATCCGTTTAAAATAAAAACCGGGCCGATTTCAAATTTGTCGATAATAATGCTCAACACTACAAAACATCTCCGTGGGGAATTTTTCTTTTTCTTATTGCCCAAGCTGCTGTCATTTTTAGTCAGTTGTTTAATGGCGAGTACTTTCCTTTAAAAGTCTTTTTCCCTTTGCAAAAAGAAATTTGTTTCCCTTTTGCTTTAAATTTGAGCTTTTTACTCTTTTGAGCTCTTTCAGGCCTTGTTTTAGTACATTTTTTTAAAAGGAATTTGTTTGAAAAAAAGAGTTTTTTTATCAAAAACTGCTATTTCTCACACAAATCTGAACAGGATGTTTTGAGTTTAAAATTGGCTGTGGATTTTTTGAAACCCGCATAGTGAGATAACCCCTGATAAAAAAGCATGAAAAATTTACAGTTTCAACCCTGGCAAATTTAAAAGGGGTTTTTACCAAAGGAACAAAAAATTTTTTAAATTTTATATTTTCTCCCAAAGTTTCCCTTTAAAAAATGTAACAAAGTTATACAATTTTGTGATGCACCTTCTATGGGCTTCCTGCAGTTTTACAACAACTGCTTGATGGAAGCTCAGTAGTTCTAGTAGGAAACAGTTCTGTGCAGAGCCCAGGAGATCAGGTGACCAAAGGGGTATGTTTTTTTCATGTTTGCCTGTGCATACCCCACCTGGGTTTTTTTTTTGCATTTTTCTAACATGAGATAAACCCCAAAACAAAGCAAAAAGGGTTCCCGGTTTGAGATTTTTTACAAAAATTTTCCCAAATTGTTTTCGCATTTTGCCGAATTTCTGGCAAAAAATAACTTCTTCCCGAAATTTCTTTGGCACCGGGTTTACGTTAAAAAAAAGCTATTTTCCCGGTGCAAAGGGCCCGGGAGGGTTCTGTAGGATGTGTGCCATGCTTAAAAAATGCAGAGGGGGCTTGGTTTTGGGCTTCATACAATTTTTGTGTTTTTGTTTGAAAACGCACATGACGGCCCCCGCTCTTAGAAAAACGTTCACTCTAAAATTCCCTGGGGCCCCTTTAGGGCAAAAACTGACCAAAAAAATGAACGGGGGGAAAGTAAACCCGATTAAAATCATGCGAGGACAGCTGGAAAAAAAAAAGTGAGGGCTCAGGTGGAAAAATCGTGACAGAGTGGGAAAGGGGAGGGGGGCGCCACACCAGCCCCTGAGGTCGAGAGTGGCACAATTTACATTCTGGGGTGGCAAAATAAGGGGAAAAGGCCAAAGTGGCACAATGACACGGGGTCTAGGGTTAAAGGGGGTTTGCCCCGCAGCCCGCATGAGGTCAGGCGTGGCCCCAATGGGGAAAAAGGGGTGTAGGTCACGGCAAACAGCCAAAGCAGCGTGAGGTCAGGGCAGTGGCACAAGGACACCCGTGTGTAGGTTTTACGGCAACGAACCACAGCAAAAGCCCTGAGGTCAAAACAGTGGCACAAAAGGAAACGTGTGTAGGTCACGGCAGCAGCCACAGCAGCATGGGTTAGACAGTGGAAAAATTTACACCGTGTTTTAGGTCACCCGGGAGCAGCCACAGCAGCAAAAATTTAGGTCAGACAGTGGCACAATGAAGAGTGTGTTGGTCACGGCACGCCAAAAGCAGCCCGCATGAGGTAAGGGGCAGTGGCACAATGAAAATTTGGAGGTGGAAAAACAGGAATTTGGCCAAAGAGTGGGGCAATGACACAGTGTGGAAGGGTCACGGCAGGAGCGCCCAGCAGCCCGCATGAGGGCAGCCCGTGGGCAATGGGGCGAGTGTGGAGGGGGGGGTGGCAATACCAGTTCCCCCGGTAAATTGGGTTTGGGGGGGCCCGATGGGAAAAAAGGGCCCGGGAGGGTTTTGTGGATCAGGCGGGGGGGCGGCTTTAGATTAAAAGGCTGAGGCAGGTAGTTTGAACCCAACTCATTTCTCAAAAGTTTGGGTGGGGCCATGGCTGAGTAGTCGACGCCTAAGGCATTGGTTGTGGAAATCCTGGCCGACCCCCACGCCTGATTCATTTACAAGGTCAGTCTTTCCCACATTTCCCGTGGACAAGGGGGTTTCTCCTTGGGGTAACGAGGGCCCCCCCCCGCACTGAACACCCCCTGATGCCACATACTGGCCGGGCCGGACGCTTCTCCACTGCAAACTCCGCAAGTTGCGGCCCCACAAACCCAGTTTGGCCCCATATCCAGGGGATCTTCTAACGGGGTGGCAGAGTGCTTTCCAAGTAGGGCCACCCCCTGTTGGTTCAGGGGCTGCTCCAGGTCCTGGGTGTGCTGCTGGGCACTGCCCCCTCACTAGGCGGGGAAAGGGAAACTGCTACATGATCCCAAAAAATTAGGGCTGCTGATGGGCTGGTTCTGCCCCGACCCCCCCCATTCCCCCCCAGCCGCGGCAGTATCGAGCGCTGAAAAAACCCCCCGGGGCAAAACCCGTCAGAGGAGGACGATCCAACATGGGCAGCGGCCAACGACTAAAGGAGGATTTCCGTATTTGAGTTTGTCCTCCCTCTCAAAGCTGGGGAAAAAAGGGTCCCCTTTGGACCCGGGAGCAGGGTCCAATAGGGTGGAGTGCCAGAAGTCATCCCTCTGCTGGATGCTGACTATTCGGCTGTCACTAGCCAGGCAAATTCAGCATGCTGCGGCCATCTGCACAAGTGACTCCGAGGGGGTCCCTGCCTCCATCTCCACTGTATACTGCCACGGTGCTTGCGAGTCATCTGCCTCGTCTTCCTCATCTCCATCTAGCTCCTCCAGCTGCTCCTGCTCCTCCTCTCTTGTCACCTGGGTAGAAAATCCACTCATTTCACCAGACAATGCTTCTGCTCCAGTGTCCTCCTCCTCCTCCTCCATTTCAGTCCCAACTGGACTCATGTGGCCACGATATGTAGTCGCCACGTCTCCATACCCCTGCCCAGACAGATTTATCAGCATCTGTTAAAGGACAGGAAGCAGTGGAATGACGTTATTCATCCCGTAGTCCTGGCGACTGACAAATAACATCGCCTCCTCAAATGGCCTCAACAAACGGCAGGTGTCACGCATAAGCTGCCACTGGCTGACATGAAAGTTACACAGGGGAGTACTTCTGTCTGCTTGGATCATCAAAAAATCGTTAATGGCCTTTCTCAGTTCATACAGTCGGTCCAAATATGTGCGGGCTGGAATTCCAATGGGTGGAAACATCGTATATCAGAGTGTGTTGGAGGAGGCCGTTCTGCCGCTGCAACTCGAGGAGGGTGTTCCTGGCTTTGTACGAATGGATAAAGTGCATGCACAGTTTCCTGGCCATTTTCAGAATGTTCTGAAGATCGGTGGAAGACTTCAGGAACCTTTTCACAACCAGATTGAACACGTGCGCCATGCAGGGCGCATGGACCATCCCTCCTCGGTGCAGCGCGGACACCATGTTCCTCCCATTGTCCGTCACCATGGTTCCGATTTGCAGTTGGCGCGGAGAAAGCCACACATCGATCTCTTGCTGCATGACGCGGAGCAGTTCCTCCCCTGTGTGACTTCGTTCGCCGAGGCAAACCAGGTGAAGAACTGCGTGACACCGCTGTGCCCTACACATGTGGTATGATGGAGCAGTACTTGTAGAGGCTGAGATGGAGGTGGAGGAGGAGGAGGCGGACATTGGCGCAGGAGCAGCAGTTTGACAACGTGGAGGAGAAAGTTGTTGGTGTGCCTGGGCCGGAAGCACATTCACCCAGTGGGCCGTAAAGGACATGTACTGGCCCTGGCCATAGTTACAGCTCCAGACGTCCGCGCTGCCGTGCAACTTGGAACAAACCGATAAGCTCAAGGACTGGCCCACCTTCTGTTCTACAATATTTTATGAAGTGCTGGTACTGCCTTTTGGAAAAGTAATTACGGCTTGGAACTCTCCATCTCGGCTCGGCCCACGCCCGGAGTTCTCTGAACGGTGCAGAGTCCACCATTGGAAAGGGTAGGACTGCAGTACCAACAACTTGGACAGAGCACAGTCAGCTGCTGCACCTTAGATGGTTGACGCATACTGTTGTCTCTTTGCAATTGCCTCGCTGAACGACTGCTGGCACCATGAGTAGCGAGGAGCAGGAGCATCTGGACCGGGAGATGATGTCAAAGAGAAACAGCTCCCTTCTGCAGAGGTGGTGGAGCCTTGACTGGCTGCAATGGCATGCGTGCCACTGGGCGCTGCTGCTGCTGCTGTTGCTGCGGTGGCAGGATGGACCACCACATCTGAGCCACGTTTCTCCCAGGCCACCGGATGGTGACGCTGCATGTGTTGACGCAGGGCCGTGGTGCCAACGTTAGCTCCCTTGCCACGCTTCACTTTCTGCTTACAGATTCTACATATACCCATATTCGGCTCCTCCGGTGTCTTAGCAAAGAACTGCCACACTGCCGAGTATCGGATTTTACCGCCAATGCTCCGCACTGAGTGACTACTGCCGCCGCTGCCTCGCTGAGCCCCTGTGCCGCTACTTTCTTGGACCTGCGAAGCGGGTTTTTTACCCCGTGGCCGCTTGGCTCCCAACCTCACACTGCTGCTACCCTGCTGACTCACGGCCACACAACCCACTTGCTGGCTGCGCCGCTGCCTGACGCGCAAGCTGACACCCTCTTCTCCTGACGATGATGAAGCCCTTGCCTCACCCGGCTCCCAAGTGCAGTCGGCTACATCATCATCTATTTGTGTTTCATCGTCACTGCTGTCCTCATCACCGGTCTGGTATGCAGAGGCTGACCCCTCACAACATGACCTCCCATGCCACTCTCAACATCTATACTTTGCCGCCTACTGCAAGAAGCAGGGGATATTGGCCCCATTTCTTTGCTGCCAAGTAGCTGCTGACTGCCCTCCTCAAATTGTTCATCCTCGCTATATAGTGGCGCTGAGCCCAGACCACATAGTAGATCTATGGCTGAGGTAACCGGATGGGACAGAGGCGGGTTGAGGACAGGTGAGGGCCGCTGACCAGCTCCCGGACCATGCCAACTAAGGGTTGTGTCTGACGTTCCCACCGACTCTTGGCTGGGGTTGTCAGATGTCATCTGGAGGAAGTGGATGACCTAGTCAACCAATCAAGAACCCTTGGGTTGCTAGTCAGCACACGGCCGATAGATGACAGCGGCAGTTGTGGCCTCACCGAGTGACCCCTGCTGCGACGTCCCCTTGCTGTGCTGCGACCTGGGCCTGGAATGTTTGTGCCTCTGCCACTCGCAGGTGAAGAGCCTGCCACCTCTCTGTCTGACATACTGTTTGTTCTAAAATGTACAGACACTGTTTGATGAAGATATCTGTATATGATAAATACACACCCTGTATTTGACGCCAAATGAACCCAGTAACAAGCTTGGTAACCCTTGGATATAAATTGCGCTCCACAAATGGGCAGGAAAAATTGACTTGTATGTGTCGTTTAAAAACACTGTGTGTTTTACTAAATGTAAAAGCACAAACAGGCTTAATTAACCTTCGGATATGAATTATGCTACAGAATTTCTTCTGTGGCGGTGAAAAACAAAGTTTCTTTTACTGAGTACAACTGCAGAACAACGCTTAATTAACCCCTGGATGTAAATTGCGCAAAAGAATTGAGCAACCACAAACTAGTAGCTTTGTAGCGTGTTATAATGGCGTGTTTTTTACGCTACACAACAAGAGATAAAATTGTAATTAACCTTCGCTTGTGAATTATGCTACAGGAAAAATGTATATATTTTGGCGTTGAAAATGAAGGTTTCTTGGTATCACCACAGCTGAAAAACAACGCTAATTAACCCTGGATGTAAATTGCGCCAAACAATTGAGCCCACCACAAACTAGTAGCTTTGTAGCGTGTTACAATGCGGTGTTTTTTTACGCCAAACAACAAGAGATAAAATTGTAATTAACCTTCGCTTGTGAATTAGGCTACAGGAAAAATGTATATATTTTGGCGGTGAAAATGACGGTTTCTTGGAGTCACCACAGCTGAAAAACAACGCTTAATTAACCCCTGGATGTAAATTGCACCAAAGAATTGAGCCACCACAAACTAGTAGCTTTGTAGCGTGTTACAATGCGGTGTTTTTTACGCCACACAACAAGAGATAAAATTGTAATTAACCTTTGCTTGTGAATTATGCTACAGGAAAAATGTATATATTTTGGCGTTGAAAATGACGGTTTCTTGGATCACCACAGCTGAAAAACAACGCTTAATTAACCCCTGGATGTAAATTGCGCCAAACAATTGAGCCACCAAAAACTAGTAGCTTTGTAGCGTGTTACAATGGCGTGTTTTTTACGCCACACAACAAGAGATAAAATTGTAATTAACCTTTGCTTGTGAATTATGCTACAGGAAAAATGTATATATTTTGGCGTTGAAAATGACGGTTTCTTGGGATCACCACAGCTGAAAAACAACGCTTAATTAACCCCTGGATGTAAATTGCGCCAAACAATTGAGCCACCACAAACTAGTAGCTTTGTAGCGTGTTACAATTGCGTGTTTTCTACGCCACACAACAAGAGATAAAATTGTAATTAACCTTTGCTTGTGAATTATGGTACAGGAAAATTGTAATTTTTGGCGTTGAAAATGACGGTTTCTTGGGATCACCACAGCTGAAAAACAACGTTTAATTAACCCCTGGATGTAAATTGCGCCAAAGAATTGAGCCACCACAAACTAGTAGCTTTGTAGCGTGTTACAATGGCATATTTTTTACGCTACACAACAAGAGATAAAATTGTAATTAACCTTTGCTTGTGAATTATGCTACAGGAAAAATGTATATATTTTGGCGTTGAATATGACGGTTTCTTGGGATCACCACAGCTGAAAAACAACGCTTAATTAACCCCTGGATGTAAATTGCGCCAAAGAATTGAGCAGCCAAAAATGAAGTGGTATTTGTATTGTAAAAAAAGCTGTTTCTTTAAATGAATACAACAGAGGAGAGAAAACATTTTTGAAACAGGAAATGTTGTTGCTTAGCTGCAGATACGAGAGACTACATATACCATATTAAAGCACAAATTATCGCAGAAGACATCCCAAAGAGATAAAGACTTAGGAAAGCAATTCCAATTTTCTTAGTTCTGATGATCTCAGGATACAAACAGTGGTCTTTTCTGGACACTGTAACATGAAATCACATTCGTGCATACAACATTACAAACACTACAGATGTGTGGCACATGTAATTGGCTAGAAGACTCAGGAAGGACTTTTCTTTGGTAAAACATATGTATGATATTGATTGTCTAGTAGAGCTTCAATCTGCCAAAATGGTTCATCCATTTGGACTTTGTGGCAATGGTTACATATTATTTTTCTGGTGTGCACACTGTAACTGTACACAACCATGTAGAAACTCCTGTTTTGTATGTCCTTTATTACAGTAAGGAGCACGATATACTGAATTACCTCAACAAGCTGACACATTACATATTTTTTTCTGTAGCATTCCCACATGTCAACAATATGTTCATATAATTGTCTCCCAGAGGCTCATGGAGATATAGGTAGAAGACATAGTTACCTTGAGTTATGCTTATACTGTGGATTGGATACTAATCTGCACACATTAGCAGCATTATGTAAAATTATGTTAACTCAGTCACAATAATCTGTAGAAACTCCTTTAACTTCAGGAAATTAATTGACTTGTACATTTTATTATATCACAAGTGCTAAATATGTAGGAATGTAAGGCACACAAGAACCAAAATAAGGACCAAAACCATAAATAATGGCATACAAATGGCCATAGCACTTAATCATTTTTTAACAATCTGTATTTCAAATGTATTATAATCAAGATGAAATTATTACAATAAAAGACAAATTCAACAAAACACATCAACTCAGCAGTTTTACTCAAGTCCTCAAGTCCATTTTAATGGGGTTTTAACATATAGGGAAAGGTAAATGAAGACTATTAGCAAATACATTGTTTTGTTGATTTTGCTTTGTTCAGAAGATTTTATCTCCTCATTTTGCACACAAATTTCTCTTGTACCTCTCTCTGCTCTTTCCTACCCGTCATTGCTCCAAGCTGCCACCAATCAATCAGTTTTACTATGGTGAGTCACTCCGTGCAGAGCCTTATCTCTAGCAACAGAGTTTGTTTACCTAACTAAATGAAAAGCTTTCACTCTTTAGAGCTCTGAAGCCTTGTATACTACACTTTGTAAATCTCCTTTAGTCATCTCGCTGTAACAGGATTAACTTGGAACAGCAGAGCTGATTTGCCAATCACTGCATTTTAGAAGCCACCGCAACCTGACCAGAAGTGGTAAGTCTAGAGCTGCATGTGGTTCTGTGAAACAGAATGGTGCAAAAATCCCTTTAACTCACAAATAACATTGTCCATCCAACAATTTTGATGGCAACCTGCCACTAATAGTTATTGCAACTTAATAAAAGCATATGCACCCACAGCTAAAACACATTTTCTGTTAATTGAATTTAGTCAAAGTGTATGTTATTCTAAGGTCCAGTTTGGTGAAAACAACTACCCCTTAAATGCTGATAAAGGGTTAAGAGGAAAAGTGGATTTATGCACTTGTTCTTTTTCAAATCCCGAGAATCAATATATGAGATCAGTAATTAATAATTTTTTATGAAAAAGGAAAACAGCACTAGCTGAAAACGAGAACTTATTCTTAAAGCTGCTGTCCAGGTTCTTTTTTATGTAGTTAGACATGGCTTCGGTTTCTGGGAGCGACAAAGGACATACCTTGCTTTTGTAGCCGTACAGGTTGCATAAGCAGAGAGCTGAGGGATCGCTGAATTTGCTCTTTGTGGAGCAGAGCCACCAAAGTAAGCAGTGGAGAGGGGTTTCTCTATTTGGGTTACCAGAGAATGGTTAAGAAAATTATTTGCAGACCCAGAATCCCCTTGAACTTATAATTAAAGGGGATGTATCGCTTCGTCAGTTAGCCTGTTTCAGTGCTCTCACAGCCTCTCAGTTACAGAAATTCAGGTCATAGTTCCATGTAAACTTGGTGCAGAACTGAAACATGTATTGGGCACAGTGGATGTGTTTTGATGTAAATGAAGCAGAAAATATCCTGTATTGAAAGCCTGAATAGATTCTGCAAAAATCCTGAAGGTCACAACAAAATCTTGTAGGCTGGACATCATAGGATCTCCATTGTAGTAAGTCCTTGGACAATGATTCTCCAGCCAGCAGAGACAAAATAAAAGCCACTTTTCAATCAAATGGGAACTGAAGTGAGGATGGTAGACTGATTTAGAATCCAATATGAAAAAGGTTCACCACTCACCTGATAGACATTCCCCTGGTGGATCGGTGCATGGAAGCAAACTCCGAGGACCTGCAGAGCTGATTAATGTCTTGTAAGTAGATATGGTTCCGTTGCATCGAATAAGGGCAGGTTGCCCGAAAAGTATCACTGTCTTTTTTGTGCAGTGTCGGTTGTCACAAATTTTTTTACTTTTGGAATAAAAGCTAGTTTTAACTAATGTGAAACTTGCCACTTCTCCGGTGCTGGAAACACTGGTTTAGAAACCTCCTATGACACTTTGGATTGCAATCAAAGCAAGGAGGTACAGGCAAGTACAAACAAGGACTGAAAGACTGAGGCAGAGATAAACATGGCCAGTGGTAGCAACCAAAGCCGCTGCTGCTTTGGCAAAAGCTGGAGGTGTAAGATTATTTTGAAGATTGAGTATTGAGTAGAATTTGAAACAGCTGAAAAAAATATACGGATTCGATCATTCATTAGCCAGATGGTAAATATCAGGTAGGAGTATGTCAACCATCTCAGGCAGATTTGAGCATTAATTGCTCTGAAACTGCTGCATCTTACAGAATAATAGACACACCACTAGAAAAAGCATGTCTGTCACTAACTTGTGTTGTCCTCAAAAGCATCATAACCTTTGTAACAGCTTCCCTTTAAGAATCCTGATTTTTCGTTGTTGCAGAGACTACTATGAGGGTTGTGAGCCTGGGATTCTCTGTAGCTAGGTCTAGATTCTTGTGTAGTGATTAAATGTTGAAAACCTGGAATTCCTTAGACTCCTCAGTTTAGCCCCAAGTGAAATCTATTGCAATTGAAGGGATCCATATCTACTCAAGTAGACCCTATATTAATTTGCTCCGACCATGAGCTGCCTAATCTATGTGGCAGGTTCCTTTTAAGCACAGTGTAATAGCAGAAGACAAAAAGTGAAGAAGAGAAGAAAAGAAGGTCTGGACAGACAGGGTACACTCATAATGGTAGATGGACAGAATAATGGGAGGTGGGGAGAAGACATGTCAAGTGCAAAAGGTCAGAAAAAATAATAGACAAGTCTGCAGAAAAACCTTTGCACTTTTTTAGGAACACTAAATCATCCCCAAGTACTTTAAGGGAATAGAAGTTACATTAGTTATTAAAAAATAAAGCTACATAAAAAAGAACTCTTTTACCTAAGAGCAGAAAAAAAGAAATAGGATTCTGTTCAGGCCCAAAACTCTTAAAATTTTTTTATATATTTAAATATATAAATATAATTTTAAATATATATATATATATATATATATATAAAAATATATATATTATATTATTATATATAAATATAATATTTTTTATATATATATATATTAAAATAATAATATAAAATATATTTAAATATATAATTATTATTAATATATATATATTATAATATTATATATTGTGAGGTGCGACCTTTGAAGATCGCCTTTTTTTACCCACTAGAGGTTCCACAGCTAATTCCAAGTATGGGTTCCATTTCTGCTGTAGTGGGAAGGTCAGCAGTCTGGCAAGGGTAACCAGGAGTTAATTACTCAGGTTGTAATTAGGAGAGTTGCTCAGCTGAAGGTCTGTTAAATAGCCTGGTCTTGAGTGTGTCAGAGGGGGAAGTGTGGCTCACAGTCAGTGGAGGACGTGTGCAGGCCTTTGTCCAGGAGAATATCCTGAATTCTTCCCTCCTAGGCTTGAGAGAAGCCAGGCCCAAGGACTATATTGTACAGTGTGAGTACATGTTTGTGTGGCTGGGTAGTAGACCCAGACCACGGCTAGAGAGGGACTCTCTGTACGTTTAGTTAGTGGCTGGACGGCCTAGGATTTATTTTGCTGTATATGTTTTCTGTGTTGGAGAATAAAGCTGGCGGAGACCAGATTTAATGAGAAACCTGTGTCGACCTGCTGTTCCGTTTACCAAAGCGGCGATCCCAGAGCGAGAGTGTCCCCCAGGCCGGGCCAAGATGGTGGCCGAACAAGAGTGAACGCTTACAATATATATATATATATTATGGCAGTGGGGTTTCAAGAAGATGCATTTTTATGGCACTAGAATCTTTGCAGCAAGAAGGACATCCATTTCTGGTGTATGTTGGGTCAAAGATATGAAGAAGGATCTAGTTGGGAGTGAAGAGAGAAAGACAGCTTTATTCCTAATATTGAGCTGGTCCAGCTAATTGTGAGACACCTAAGATAGCGCTACAATAGCGTGAACGCTTCAGCCAGGGTTCCCAGCCTAGGGAAGAAAAGGTGCCACTGTGCTGTGGAAGGCAGGAATAGAGGATCATTGTGAATATTGTTGGTTGTGGTGCTGGGTGGTAGGTTCAGACCATGATAGATGTTGAGATAGAGGCTAGACTACCTATGATTTGTGTTGGAAGTGTACACTGATCTGTTGTTTCACAGTTTTTCAAGAGCAAAGTAGGCCGAGGTCAGTTTTAAACCTAACCTACAGGTTGAGTAATGTGTTTTGAGGTGCTGTCTTATCCAGAAAATGGCGATCTCAAGAGCTAATGGACATCACAATGCATCACTATATATAATAGTAATTTTTTCTTGTTCTTCTACTATTACTCTTATTTTACCTTACTACAAGTCTTGGGGCTATTTGTTACCTTTCCCACTTTTTTACCAAATGTTCCACTCAGGGAAGAGATTCCTCTAATGTAATGTAGCTCACAAAAACTTTAAACTTGTATAGAGAATTGACTTTGGCCTTTTCTTCTGCCGAACTGTATGTGGAATTTAATGAACACATTTAAATCTTGTGCTTATGTTACACAAGTTTGGAAAGCAATTACATTTATAATCTAGAAAAAAAATTGCCACTGACCTTTACTGAAAAAAACATTATGAACCAGAAACATTTACAAAATATCATCATTCTATGTCAGGGCAAGAGATTGCTACCATAGCTATTGTCTGCAAAGCAATTTGTGACTCCAGGGCTCTTCCCCAATGTCATGCAAATAAGTACTAGAACTTCGGCAGATGTGGCCTTGTTCTGTCTGAATGAATATCTAGAGTCCTAACTTTCCATCTTGTTCCCTGCAGCTGTACTATAACATTCATCAGATGTAGCTAATATGCTAATGCCAGTGTTTAAAGCCATTGGCTAATAATTATTCACCTACGTGTACTTTATTTCCCGCTGCTGAATTTGGTAACACTTGTAATAAACCTCAGTACTTGAAGCAAGTTGTTTCTATTTTGTAAATTTTACTTGAACTTTCACTGTCAAGTCACAATATTAGAGTAACCTCATGGACACCAGCTAGGTGTGCTGGGAGTGACTCAATAAGGTCTAGGTAGGCTGCCACGAGTGGCTGGAGCCATGCTAACTGCAGTGCATCCCACAGCTGCTGGAGGGTGTGTGGGGTAGGATCCATAAAGGGAACACAATGATCAAGGTGGTTCCATCGATGCTCAATTGGGTTCTGGGGAATTAAGAGGGCAAAGATAGAACTTGGAAGTGTTGGTCATGCTCTTCCAACTAATGTCAGATATTTCTAGGGGTGGGACATGTTGCACTATCTAGCCTGAAGACCTCAGGGAAGACAATCAGCATGTATGGGTGCCATGAAAACATTCCCCATAACATAAGGCTGCTGTGACAAGCTTGTGTTCTTCCAGCAATAGTTGCAGGGTGTTGGTCTCTGCTGTTTCCATCCATTTGATGAAGCATAAAACATGGGAAGACAAACCTTTGCCAATTAAAAGAGGTCCAATTTAAAAAAAGACAACAAAATTGAAGCCTATTCTGCCGATTCAACTGTGTTAGCTGAGGTGCAATGACTATCCATCTGCTTCAGAGCCCCATACACAGTAGGGTTTGGAGAACTGCTGTTTTAGACACTTGTCTTATAGACCCCTGGTTCATTTTAATGGTGAACTACTCCACTGTAGTGTATCGATCTGACTTTGTCCACCTTCTTAGCTGACATTCACCTCTCACATTAATATCACATGGTGCTCTGCAATTTCCACATTGCTTATGCGCAATGGTGCCATTTGTCCACTCATGCTACTCTTTCACCACAATAATCTTTAATAGATATGCATTAAAATAATTATCCTTTATATATAAAAATGGCCTCACACATATAGCCACTATCCAGTTGTGTAACTGTATATGTATAAAGTACCCGGTGTATATCAGTACCTAAATACAAAAGCAAGTGGACAATGTCTAGCTAATCACAGCAAAAAAGACATTGTACCAAATACCTATTAGCAGGGAGAAGTGCCCCTATAAGAGGGAGGAAAATGTGGTCAAAAATGTGGTCAAAAACTCACGGTTCTGAAGACCTTGTCACAGTAGACTCCGTTGCCCCATTGGACCAGTATATACCATATAATAGAAAAAGCACTATCGCTATCACTATACTAGTCCTATCCAGATAGAGCACTCGCCCCGAAAAGGGCGACCCCACCTCTCGGCGACTCACCCTAACTAACTAAATTATATTATACAGTAACATACATAAAGAACACAGACATACGTCCCGACGGATTTCCCCAAGATAGGGTTCACCAGGGGATAATAATTATACATCAGTGATGAGAGATGATGATGGTCCAAATGATGAGGCCTCATCATGCCATCACTTGGACCATCATCATCTCTCATCACAGATGTATAATTATTATCGTCCAAACAAGAAATTAGACTCCGACTTACCCCATTCATCAGGAGGATTAATTTATCTCTGTGTTGTGAATGATGATGGTCCGTAGGCCTTTTCCTTTGACATTTTCCTATTTGATTATAATTATTATCCCCTGATGAACCATATCTTGGGGAAACGCGTCGGGACTTATGTCTGTGTTCTTTATGTATGTTACTGTATAATATAATTTAGTTAGTTAGGGTGAGTCGCCGAGAGGTGGGGTCGCCCTTTTCGGGCGAGTGCTCTATCTGGATAGGACTAGTATAGTGATAGCGATAGTGCTTTTTCTATTATATGGTATATACTGGTCCAATGGGGCAACGGAGTCTACTGTGACAAGGTCTTCAGAACCGTGAGTTTTTGACCACATTTTTGACCACATTTTCCTCCCTCTTATAGGGGCACTTCTCCCTGCTAATAGGTATTTGGTACAATGTCTTTTTTGCTGTGATTAGCTAGACATTGTCCACTTGCTTTTGTATTTAGGTACTGATATACACCGGGTACTTTATACATATACAGTTGCATATTTGTATAGTGGCTATATGTGTGAGGCCATTTTTATATATAAAGGATAATTATTTTAATGCATATCTATTAAAGATTATTGTTTTAGGAATTTTTCTTTTGATCTGTGAGACGGTTTTCTATATTCCTATTATTATCTCTTTTTTCTGTGAGTTACTCTTTCACCACAGCAGCACGCACACAGTTCACAATCTATGAAGTTTCAGCAATACTGCCACCTTGGCCTGAAAGCCATTACATATCCCTTTTTGCAACTTTAGCTCACGACAAGTGGCTTTCATTATGAGCTACATGCTGTGAAAAGTAGGAGGTGATCATAATAATGTGAGTCAACTATGTGCACCCTTGTTACCAGGACAAGGAATGTATTTATATTTCAAAATTCCAATGAAAATTCCTTTAAGTAGTACTCGGGGGGTATTACTTTGGATGTTGCCCTTTGTCTATAAAACCAATGGTGCCCCCTACAGCACTGCATTACCTGTCATTTTCTAAAATAAATGCATGAAGTTGGCTTTAACCCTGCTGTATTTGTAACTTCTTCTTGAACCTGTATATTTTGAAAGAAAGATGCAGACGTGACATGAGTGGAAAATACAAATATGTGAATGCATCCTATGGCTATGAGCAAATACATCTTTTAATCAAGAGTATTGTTATTACATTTACATTATTTATTATTCTACACAGACGTCTTAGCCTTGGTCCACAGCGTTTGTCAAGTCCCTAATGCGATTATCACAGTTCTTTTGCTAATAAATATAGTCAATATTTGGACAGTTCAGAACAAACAGCAAACTATTTTCTGTTCATATTCCCTATAGCTGCCAGTTAGAGGGTAAGCTATTTGCCTTGTACAAAGATTCTCCCTTCAGAGGCCTTGCTTTAGTTAAAGTGAGCTATTATCAAAATGAAAAACTGCAGAGAATTCCCAGCTCCGGGAAACCGTGGCATCAAACTAACAATCTTCTTCACTGCCTCTAACTGGATTACCCATCAGTTTCCCACCCAGCCCTCTGAAGTGAGTTACATGTGCACAAATTATACTCTAGACTGAAAGCAGGTCCCCTATAGGGAGGCCAATGATGTGGCAGGCTGCATACATCTTAAATTGGGTACATCAATCAGGTGTTTTGGACACGTTTAGCAATCTTGGCAATCAGCATGGAAGATTGAAATAGATTGTGAAAAAATAAGAAAATAACATTTATCTGCACAGAGTAAAGAAAAAGATGTAGGACATCCAGATGTGGAACAGAACATATCCAACAGATATTTGTAGATTATCGATGACTTATTAATGGGACACTGTGCAATCACAGAGACAGAACAGAAGAGAAAATAAATCCCTTCTCCATATTTTATGGATTGATTCGCTTATTGCTTTAATTAAAGATTTGGAGATCTGAAGGTTGTGCGACTAAGTTGCATAATATTCTTGTTTACTGGAGAATCAGTTTCAGACAACTGTAATAAGGCAGCATTTTAACATAACACAAGAGACAAAACTGATCTTAGATCACCAGAGGGTTAGATGATGATCTTTTTTGACTCATGAAGAGAAGAACTATGGTAAGTCTAGATCACAGGTGTCAAACTGCCGCCCTCCAGCTGTTGGGAAACTACAACTCCCATCATGAATTTGTATAATCCATAACAGTGGGCATGATGGGAGTTGTAGTTTCCCAACAGCTGGAAGGCCGGCAGTTTGACATCCCTGGTCTAGATGTTGCATCATCAAAAACCTAACCACTTGGGCAAGATCTATCATTGTATCACACCAATATTCTCACAACATCACTCATAGTTCAGGCAGAAACTATATCCCCCTAAAAATTAAATTAGGAACTGCACTGCTATCCCTTCAAAGTAGACTGATTCATTCTGGAATATATCAAAACGCTGTCCACAAGTCAGTCCAGTCTCACTATACTACATGTATGAAAAAAATACTCAAAGGCATCAGCATATCCTCATACTATCAGTCCTACATAGAAGGCATTACAGTGTAAATGCAACTGTATATTCACATTGTGCCATTATTTTACACAATTGTCAAAGAAAAAAAGGTCACTTGACCACAGTTTGTGAATATGCCCTTAGGCTTTATATTTACAATACCTGTAAAAACCTAGCTAAAAAAAAGTAAACTCTAGGAAAACCCCCACTGGGGATTGTATTTCAGCCTTAGAGGGGTTTTCTTGCTACAAAGATCTGGGGACAGTAAAAATAAGCACTTTTGTAATTGGGTTGCATTACCTAAGTCACTTGCTATAGTAGATATAAGCTTTTCTGTGCATCTGTTTTCTATTTCTGCTGCCGCTAGTCGGGACACATCCCATTTTCTGTTATTGGCTGGTCAGGACGTGCACAGATTCCACCCTGGACACGCTCCCTGCACTGTGAATGGCTGACTGAAATTTAATTCAGCCTGTTGGGATTCGCCCCCAGACAGGAAACGCCCCAGACATGCACCCTGCGCTGTGATTGGCTGCCTGCACACTCTGTGTTTACTCCCCTCTGAGCTGTTAAAACCGAAAGTAAAACCAGCTAAGTGAGAGGGCTGCTGGCTGTATACTCATCTCCCATCTCTAAGGTGAATGATCTGGGTAACTACTGACTGTTTAACTCATAGATCCCTTCATATAACACAGTCTTATGTCCTGTGTTCCCTCCAACCTTCCCCTTCCCCTGCTTCACACAGAATAATGATGTCCCAGCTCTTCAATGAGGAGAGACACGCCTGCTGAGAGGAGAGACACACCTCCTGACAGGAGAGACTTGTCCCTGGATTTTTAAATTCAATCTCATAGAATTAGCTGAAGAGCACAAACACTTCAAATGATAAAACCCCTTTAAATAAAGTTAGGAGACTATAAGGGTATTTTTACATGGCTGATTTTGACACTGTTTTTGGTTTTGTTTTTGGAGTGTTTACTCACCCAAAACAGCACCAAAAAAGACTCCAAAATGCCCCTAGTTCATTTTCATTGATTGCTCTGTAAAATAGCAATGTAATTTACCCATGGCAAGGTTTTTCTGCACGTTTTCTGCACTTCTTTGGACACGGTTTTTGGCACTGAATAAGAAGTGTCATGTCAATTCTTGAAGCTCTTTCAATGCTGAAAATCACCATAGGACTCAATGGAGAGCTTTAAAACCTTGCCACACTTTTAGATGCGGTTTTGACACATTTTTGGTGCCCTGGTTATTGATTTTTATGGGTGCATCAGAAAGAAAAAAGTGTTGGAAAACCTCATTGAAAACCTGATCAAATCCTCATAAAAACCTTTGTCTGGAATGTGCTGCATTGAGGTGCTTTTCAAACAAGGTTTTGAAGCTCATTTTGATGCTGAAAATTCAGTGTCCAAATCAGTCATGTGAACATACACTAAGGTACTGGTGGAGAGTGAGGATGCTTAACATAATACCTGAAAACCTGGTGGCAATTGCTAGTAATATGCAACTTTAGGTGCCAGGCAAAGATCTACCGAGTCTGGAGTAGAAGATCTCTGTTAGCATGAGGTGAACTCTTCATACAGGGCTTAGTGAAGAACATGGGCCACTGTCCTGTGAGAGCCAAATCCAGAGAAACATTTGTATGAACATTATTGGTGATGCTACTGGCTGTTAGGCCCAAACTATGATGTTTAGTTAGAGATTTATTTTCCAGTGAGGCAATAACTACATAGATGCAGTCAAAGCTGAAAAACAAGCCCAACTGAGTTCTTACTTTGTGTCAGGACAGGGAAATGACTCAAATAACTTGACACTTGGGGTTGAAGAAATTTACTAAGAAGAATGGTGAAAATTGTCCAGATGTGCAGAGTTGACATAGACAAATCTACACAGGCTTAAGACTAAAATTGCTCGTAGAGGTTCTGGGCAAAAAACTGCTAGAAGGAGATGACTAGTTATACATACAATTAGTTTATGTTTTATTAGTTTGCTTACCAATTTCAACATAAGTACTAGCTTTTATTTATTTTTTTATTACAGTAGAGCCCACAGTAGCCTATTTAAAATAAAAAAACAAAACCTTATACTCACCTCTCCTCTCCGTTCCAGTGCTATGCTGTCCTCTCCCGAAGCCAGTCTTCTTTTTCTTCTTCCAGATGGGTGATTGGCTATAGCAGTGAGGTGCAACTGCTTGACGTCAACGTTCAGGTAGCTAACTTCTGAACAGTGACGTCATGCAAAATATCAGTGGTTTAAATTTTAGTTCTGAGAGCACAGTATATGACGCAAATATACCCATATCTGTCTACTCGTGAAATAAATCTTAGGGCAGTGAGCGGCAGCAAATTGGCTAGTAGAAAGGTAGACATAATGTGCTACAATGAAAGTATGGCTCCATTTCTCAGAAGAGTGAGCTTGATTGCTGGTTTCAGAAAGATAATGATTCTCAAAGTGACTTTTGCAGTCAGTTTTATTGGCACAAGTCCCGCTGTGGCTGCAGCCATGGAGACGCCCGTGTTCTCATTCACCATTCCTAATGCCCTTCTCTCCTAACCCTTTTGGCATGCATAGGCCAAAAGGGCCTTATATAAAGGGCTAGGACCAGCTTTCCTAGAGCCAATGCTCTGGGTCCTGCCTCTACATAGTTGCACCTCCCCCCAGAATTTGTTGTCAGTTTGTTGGTGTGTTTTCTCTACATGTGGATTATTCTCCTGTTAGTTACTTTCTGGCATTGACTGAACTCTGATATTCCTGACCTGGCCTGTTACTCATTTATGATTGTACACCACCTGCCCTGACCTCCTGCTTGTGACCCGACCACACGTCTGCCTGACCTTTTTGCACCACAATCACATGCCAGCCATCACCACCACTGACCACGTTGAAGGTAGTGACCTGGGAGTTCTCTGCAGCAGAGTCCAAGCCCCCTTGCAAGGGTAGGGGGCGAAAACTGTGAGCTCTTTAGACTCCGCTCATCAACGTGGCCTTACACCAAAGTCGTGACTGACCCAGTGAATCCACTACCTGTTCCTAACAGATATGGTACAACTAGCTTCTCGTTTCTTCTCAATACTGTACATCTTGGAGCAAGTTTGCATTTTTCATCCAAAGTATTACTCTCTCTAACTGCAGGTTATTTAACAGACAAAAAGGTGGGGGCAATATAGTAGCAGAAGAAAAAGTGAAACAATGGTAATGGCCAAATATCTTTTTATATGGATTTTTACGTGTATATTGTTTTTAATGTGGATCTGTTCCCAAAATCACATAGAAATTAACTTTGAAATGGTACTTTTTTCTGACTCTAAATCAAAAGTGAAAAAAAAAAGACCCCAATCCACGTGCAATAACATGTGAAATACCCTTTGGAAACTGCATCATCAGACGTTGGTTTCAACAGCAGCATCGAGTACATTTTACTCATCGTGTGGATGTACCACTATACGGTTGCTTATTGTCAAGATGAATGATATGGAGGAAGGAGGGTGGCTATTCCTAACTTTCTTAAAAGTTCACATGACTTGAAGTTACCCTGCTGTTCGTTCCTAAAATGACTTATTTAATAAGATCTGGTACAAAGTTCGACAGTACATATTTTGCTGAAATGCTTTATAACAAGTAAAGGAGACTGGTACAAGTGAGGAAATTTAATATGCTTCACATCAAAGTTTTATTACTTCTTTATTTTAAAAGTGATGTTCCTTGGTGATATACAATGCAATTTTAAACTGATTAAACTGGGCTTAAATATTTTAGACACTTTAAATATTTGGTCAATGAGGGGAATAATGGCTGCAGGCTATAAACTAAATACAAGGATTTACTTCTGCTATAGTTTCCAAATGATAATGGCTAAAGTTATATTCCTCAATAAAACTGTATGTCGGTCTAAAATTCACGACCTGTCCCTTGCAAATTGGAAGTTGTATAATGGAGGAAGTCTCTGATGATGGAATTCTGAAGTAATGTTATTGAAAGAAAATGCAGACTCCTCTGGCTTATGTCATTAACGTTTGACCTTTTTTGTCATTTTAAAAATCATGTCAAAAATTACTGGCTAAATCTGGCAGTGGAAGCCAAGCACTTAATGTGAAATATTTGCAGCTCCTGAATAAGGGCTCTATTAAGCCAGGCATTACACACACCCAATACTTACTTGCCGGGTATGTCTGCACCATAGCAAGCAAGCAATGTAAGCGTTTGGCCTTCGTCACATCAGAGCAGATATTCTCTGCAGGCATTTAAACAGCATATTATTGCTCATTTGTCAGCGGGAATTGGTTTGCATCACCCAGCTAACATCTGTTAATGACTACAGCAGCAGATTGAGGAATCTGTAATTAGAAAGCATTTCTACCTAAAATCAAACAGTTACTGATTTATTCTCTTTATTCATTTCTGACATATCTTAATTTTTATATGGGTAGCTAATCTTAATGCTCCATACGGAAAAACAAGTAATGTATCAGCTTTTCTACTGTACAAAGATAGCCTGACTTACAGCCGAATTACACTTAAAGGGGTTTTATCGCTACAAAGATCATGTCACAGATTATGGGGACAGAAAAAATAAGCTCTTTTGTAATTGGTTTGCATTACCTCAGTCACTTGGTTTAGCAGATATGAGCTTTTCTGTAAATCTGTATTCTGTTTCTGCTGCTGCTGGTCAGGACATGCCCCCTGGCCGGATCCCACCCCCCTAGACATGCCCCCAGCACTGTGATTGGCTGGATGACCTTTCATTCAGCCTGCTGTGACACACCCCCAGACAGGAAACACCCTGGCTACCTCCCCTGTTCTGTGATTGGCTGCCTGCACACTCTGTGTTTTCTCCCCTCTGAGCTGTTAAAATCGATAGTGAAACCAAGTTCTGCTGGCTTTATACACATTTCCCATCTCTAGGGTGAATGATCTGGGCAATTACTGGCTGTTTATGTCACAGATCCCCTCATATAAAACAGTATTATAGAGTCTCCTGCCAGTTAACATCGGGAGAGGAGGAGAGGGGAGGGCAGTATGCATTGCTCCATATAACCCAGTCTGTTGCCTGGTAACAGAGGGGAAAGGGGGGTGCAGTGTACACTCCTCACATGTCTCATCAATTCAGGCTGTGTGTATAACTGCATATAGCACAACAAGGAGCTTGTGGAGTCAGGCTGAAGCTCTGCAGACACAGGAGCAGCATGCAGGAGGCTGTATAGCTGTTCTCTGCAGACATCCTTCTGCTTCTACTGCCTCATCCAGAATGATGATGTCTCATGTCTTCAGTCAGGAGAGAAACGCCTCCTGGGAGAAGAGACTCGCCCCTGGAGTTCAAATTCAATCTCAGAGAATTAGCTGAAGAGCACAAACAGTTCAAATGATTAAACTCCTTTAAGGCTATGTCTCCACTGCACAGAAAATGTAAATTTTTTCCAGCGATTTTCGTTTTATAAAACTGCTGAATAAAACGACTGAAACTAAGTCCCATACACTTCTACAGTAAAAGCGTCCTGTTGTCTCCACGTAAAGTCTTTTTTTCTGCTCGTTTTATTTGCTGGTGATTTTTTGAACCATGTTGCAAAAAATGACTGAGCAGGGCAGAAAATTTACGATTGGGGTCTGTGTAAAGCGCCGGACGTTTTCTGGCAGAAATACATAGCAAATATTATAATGATGTGCATTTCTGGGAAAAAAGCAACGAAAATGTGCAAAACAAGCAAAATGTGCCACAAAAAGGAAGTTTTTTTCAGAAGCTTTTGACAGACAGTGGACAAAAACTCAGTTTTGTGAACGTTTTTAGGATTTGATTTTCAGGTCGTTTTATGTGCACTGCCGAGTAGACATAACCATACACTTAAGAACAGAGGCTATTGCTGGGTGTGAGCAGGAGTCTCATCCTATTTACTTTAGCCCCAGGCACCTTGGCTCTTCCACACTCCTTTAGTAATGCTGTTTGCTATCTTTTGCAGCCACTTGCAAATATGTCCACCAGACTCTCTTCCTCTATATGGGACTGAAAGGTGGTCAACCCGGGCAAAGATATTGCATGTGTATTTGGACTTACAACATTTGTAGTATCTTTGATTGTTGGAGAGTTACTATACCTGTTAATCTATATGTTCGCTGTAGATAAATGATATGACTTCATGAATTCAAGACGAGTTGTGCTGTGGACTTACTGAATCCTTATACAGGAATGAATGAAAATCCTCCCACTGGACACCCCACAGACTCATAGAACCAAGGGTTGTGTAACCATTATTATTTCCTTGAGGGACAGTAAGTGAAGTGAAATCTTCTGAACAGACACACAGAAAGTAAAACAGATGTTACAGTGGTGTTAAAGCAGTTGTCTCACCTCAAAGTTTCTTAAGATGCTCTGCCACTTCCTGGTCAAGCTGTCTGTAATTAGCATCTGAGCTCTGTGTATTCACTCCCTGTATTCAACTGCGTGTTTTCAGTCTGCTAATTAGTCTAGATTAGCACAGAAGCTTCTCTGAAACTGCTAGCAGATTTATCTAAAGCAAACAGTACTAATTACTGTTTTTTGTCTGAAAGTTCAGATAACACACGATCTCAATCTGGCTGCCACAACCTGTGTGATGACATCACTCCCTGCTATCAAATAGAACAAACAGCAGGGAAAGAGTGAAGAAACAGGTCAGTCAGTCACTTGGGAACCAAATAGAGCCAGGAAGGTGATAAAATCACTTGTAGTTCCTTAAAGGGGTTGTCTCACTACGAAGATTATAGTTGAAAATGTGGGGACCAAAAATCTAAGGACGTACATCCTTGGTTACTATTGGCAAAGTGCTACGGTTTTAGAGAACGGGCTGGTTTACATGTGCTTAGCAACGTTGTTTGTTTACTGGTCAGGGAAGCATTCTGTCCTGCCCAGGTCGTGCACATGCAAAGGAAAGGCAGTTAAGAGGAGGGGCAGGGATGTGTGTATTGGCAGGAAAGGAGGAGAAGCAGTGAAGAGGATATAATACACACAACCCCCCTGCATGTCCTCTCACTGCTTCTCCTCCTTGCCTGCCAATACACACATCCCGTATGCATATGTCCAAGTGGTTTGGGGGTTAACGTACCTGGATGTATGCATACATCCTGGTGATCGTGCGAACTGTAAAGCAGAGTTTGTGCGATCGCTGCGGTATGTCAGCACTGACATCCCGCAGCATCGGCCCCGACCAGAGATCACTCCAGGGGGGGCGGGTGGATTAACCCCCCAATTATAGCGACCTCTAGGTCGCGATAATTAAGCAAGACACAGGAGGAGCGATCTCCTCCTGTGTCTCTGTCGGTGCTAGCAGCCGCACGATCATGCAGCTGCTGTGTGCTAACAGACGCACGGAAGGTATAGAATACCTTCTGGATTGTCTGTGACGTCACCATGAGTGTCAGTTGCAATAGAGACCAATACACTGCAGAAAGCTGTGTATTGATTTCTATTTTATAAATGATTTTACCATCGAAAAAAAGGTGAAAAAGTAAAAAAAAAAAAAAGGTGAACACAGTAAAACACAAACACAAAAAATAAGATAAAAACATGTACACCGCCCTTTCTCCTTTACAAACGCCAAGTACCCATATTTGGTATCGCCGCGTGCGTAACGCCCTGCCCTATAAATCTGCCATGTTAATTAACCCACACGGTGAACGCCGTAAAGAAAACACCCCTGCTTTCCTGGTTGCCCTCAAAGGACTAATTATAACAGTAATACTGTATAAACGTGACTACTTCTTAATAGGTTGTTTAACTGTTAAGGAGACATGTCATTTATACAGTTTTAAAATTATGTCGGCCCTTTAAGGTCCACCATGAGGCTGATGTGGCCCCCGGTGAAAACGAGTTTGACATCCCTGACTTATATACAAAATAAACTTAACTAACCCGGGGACTTCCTGTATTGACAATATTTAGGTTAAAAGGGTTTGTCTCACTACATTGATTCATCTTACCTTATTCCCGTTTTCTTGGTTTCATTTTGAATTCAAGGACGTGTTTACTGGCGTCTACTGGGCTGTAGTAGATGCCAGGTCTGTAGCTATAGCAACCAGTGCTGGCAGCCTATCAGGATAGATCAAACAGGTGTGTAGCTATAGCGACCTGAGGAGCTGATGCAGCCCATACATCTAGGAATAGGTAGGACACTGTTAATGGACACATATTGCTAAGTGACTTATTTTTGCTAAATCTTTAACATAAAAAGCAATCCTTGTAGCTAGACAACCCCTTTAAATCAAAAAAGTATTGCCAAAAAAGTCCAAGTTTAACTGGCAAAATTGTGGCCATTTTGGCATAGACTATGTCAGCTGAGCTGGCACAGCTGGCTTAAACTACTACTAGTATACGTTTTAGATTCTTGCTTTAGTCTGCATCAGATAACTGTAACATGCATCTGTTTTTTTAGAATCAAATCTGTTTCCCCCTGGTAGAAGTTCTGTATGGTGCCAAATGGGAGGATGGATTGATATTTCAGCTGAAATCTAACTTCCTTATAGTAATAGCAGTGGGGCTTTAAAAAAACACTGACACTGAGACACCTTCTTGACAAAACCCTGCATACACTACTGAGTAGGTATGTACTTCTTGTTCTGTACTAGTATTCTATTTCAACTAGACATGTTAGTGTATGCAAAGATAGTGTAACTTCAAGAGCTGGCTGAAGTTATAAGGATGTTGTATATATGACTAGCTCTGACATAATAGAGAAAATCCCATTTGCTAAGCCATAGTGAATAATTTCTATGTTTTTAGGTTCGATTTCCTTCTAGCGGATGTTCCTCTGGCTTTCATACCCCCAAAAAAGCTTGAACAACTTTTAAATTATTCGGCAAAATACTATGCACTTTGAACTGTAAACACCTTATAACATATATTGGAAATGCCTGCTATGTTCATCCAAGAATGCTAAAATACAACGCTCTATGCCTAGGAAGGGTGCGTCTCAGCATATTCGGATCCATGGTGACTATTTCTCATTGGATATTGGCCTGCAGTTCCACAAGTGCCCTTGGCTTTTTCCAGTACAGTCACCTTTTGAAGTAGCCACAGGAGGGGTGGGGGGGAATTAAAAATCAGGCGGTGTACCTAGCTGACGTAGCGGCCAAGTCCCATAAGGATAACCATTTTGCTAAAGAAACCCTATATTTTTTCCATGCTGACATGTGGCAAATGGCAAATGGCACCATCCTGCTTCTGCTGCTGACGAAAAAAAGATCATGATGTAATAGATGACAATCAAAATGCAAAACAGATGAACTTTAAAAGTGAATGCACTCCTCACATTTTTGTAAATATTGTATTATATCTTTTCATGAGACAACACTGAAAAAATGACACTTTATAATGTACAGCTTGTATAGACAGTGTAAATTGGGTGTGCCCTCAAAATAACAACACACAGCCATTAATTTCAAAACCACTGGCAACAGAAGTACACCCCTAAGTGAAAATTGACAAACTGTACCCAAAGTGTCTATATTTTGTGTGACCTACAATATTTTCCAGCACTGCCTTAACTCTCTAAGTTATGGAGTTCACTAGAGCTTCCCAGGTTGCCACTTGACTCCTCTTCCATTCCTCCATGACGAAATCATGGAGCTGGTAGATATTAGAGACATTGCACTCCACCACCTTCTGGTTGTGGATGCCCCACAGATGCTCAATAGGGTTTAATTCTGGAAACATGCTTGGCCAGTCCAGTACCTTTACCCTCATTTTCTTTAGCAAGGCAGTGGCCGTATTGGAGGTGTGCTTGGGGTCATTATCATGTTAGAATACTGCCCTGAGCCCCAGCTTCCGAAGGGAGGAGATCATACTCTGCTACAATATTTCCCAGTACACATTGGCATTCATGGTTCTCTCAATGAAATATAGCTACCCGTAGCTGGTAGCACTCATGCAGCCCCGAACCATGATGCTCCTATCATCATAATTGAGTGTAGGCATGACACACTTGTCTTTGTACTTCTCACCTGGTCGCCGCCACACACTTGCAACCATCTAAGCCAAATAAGTTTATCTTGGTCTCATTAGACCATAGGACATGGTTCCAGTAATCCATGTCCTTAGTCTGCTTGTTTTCCGCAAACTGTTTGCGAGCTTTTTTGTGGATCATCTTTGGAAGAGGCTTCAGAGCACTGGTAGCACTCATACATCTATTTTAAAAACACAATCTCTGGATATGACACCGAGCATGTACACTCAACATCTATGGTTGACCATGGTGAAGCCTGTGTTGAGTGGAACCCGTCTTGTTAAACTGCTGTATGGTTTTGGCCACTGTGCAGCAGCTCAGTGTCAGGGTGTTGGCAATCTTTGTATAGCCTACGCCATCTTTCTGTAGAGCAACAATTCCTTTTTTCAGATCCTCTGAGAGGTTTTTTTTGCCATGAGGTGCCATGTTGAACTTTCAGTGACCAGTATGAGAGAGTGTGAGAGCAATAACCAAATTTAACACACCTGCTCCCCATTCACTGCTGAGACCTTGTGACATGAATGAATAACGACACTGTAGAGGGAAAATTGAAATGGAAAATTGGGCACATTTTGTCCATTTTCACATAGGGGTGTACTCACTTTTGTTGCAGCGGTTTAGACATTGATGACTGTGGGTAGTTGTTTTAAGGGCACAGTAAATTTATACTATTATACAAGCTGTACACGGACTACTTTACATTGTTTTAATGTATCATATCTTCAGTTCCATGATGCAATATTTATAAAAATGTTATGGGTTTACTCACATTTGTGAGATACTCTATATAGCACTAATGTAAACGCACCCCCAATTTGCTGAGTAGATGTTGTAACGAATGGTCACAGGATTTTAATGTAAAATAAAATCTAAGAGGAAGAGCAGGAGGCCCCTGAAATTGTCCTGCTTAACAGAACCAGATACAATACTTACACTTTCTAATTAGTTTCATTAGACAAGAAAATGCTGGAAATTATTAATGAAGGGACAGAAAATAAAGAGAAACCTTCCTCTGCACTATGTTCAGATAATTACTAACAGTGCTTACACAGGAAGGGACCTGATTATTCCCAATTTACTAGAATCACTGGTGTGCAGTTTAGAAACTGGAAAGAGATTAAGCAAAAGCTTAGCACAACAAAATGTGCCTTTTACCTGGAATTGAAGAGGAGAGTTAATCTTTCTAAAACTTTCATACTGACTTGTAGATGGAATTCAGCCAACACAGAGGAAATGATAAATCCTACATTTAACGGATTCAGATAATAAGGTCATAAAAACATTTCATAACAAGTGTTGGAAATAAGTGTATACATTCGGTTAATTAAAAGGCAGATAAGAATGAATCTGTTAAAACGTGCAGCACGAGGAGAATAAATGGAAGTAGTAAATTAACAACCTGCCTGGGACATTCAGTTATATATGACATAACACAGCAATTGATGTTACATGTAGAAGTCCTCCTTGAGCCAAATGGGAGGGTAAGTTGACCTCAGGATACAATATTTCCAACATACACTAGTCACAAAAAGTTAGGGATATATGGTTTTTAGGTGAAACTTATGGAAAACGTAAAAATTTCATGCAAAAGTGGTATTTTATCCTGAAAGTAGGCCATTTAAGTCGTAGCATGCAATGTAGATTTTCTCTTTGAAAACATTTTTTTTTTGTATAACCATTTTTTTTAAAACCTACAATTTAGAAAAATAATCACCTGCACATGTTGGTTTAAATAAAAAAAAAAATGAAACAAAAGCCAACAACAGTGGAGGGTATACACCATAAAAAATGTCAGTGTGTCAATAATGTGTCATGTGGCCTTGAGCATCCACTACAGCTTGACAACGACATCTCATTCTGTTCACAAGTCAAGTTATTGACTGCTGAGGCATGGTATCCCACTTTTCTTGAAGGGCGCCCCTCAGGTCATTGAGGTTTAGGGATACAGAGTTATGAGTTTCTACACAGCAACTCAGCTGATCCTATAGGTTTTCTTGGGGGTTCAGGTGTGGAGAAAGTGCAGGCGACTCCATTTGCGCTACCCCAGTCTCCAACAGCTGTTCCCTAGGAATACTACCTTGATGAGCTGGAGCATTGTCATCCATGAAGATGAAATTAGCTCTGTGTTGTTCATACAGAGGCACAAGAACTGCATTAATGATGTTATTCAAGTAGCAGAGGCTTGTCACGGTACTATTTAAGCGTAGGGCAGTTCTGTATGGACTAGAGACACCTGCCCACACTGTAACACCACCACCAGCACAGGCTCGTCTGGTGACAACAGTGACTGCATCATAGCGCTCTCCTTGATGTCTCTAGCATCGTTGGTGGCCATCATTTCTGTTCAGAGTGAAATGACTTTCATCACTGAGCACCACTGAACAGCACTGAAGACCACTGGTCCCTCGACAAGCATAGATGCTCCCTGGCCCATGCAAGACTATGATGCCTGTGCCTGGTGGTGTGATTAGGTACCCTTGCCCGTTCCTCTAGCACGCAGACCACATTGATGTAAACTGTTACAAATGGTTCTGAAACTTGGGTGCCTCTCAACCCCCTTAAATGTGCCTTGAGTTGTGTAGCATTCATCATCTGCTTTCACAGTATATTGTTTACAATGAAGTGGTCATCGGTGTGATGTACCCATAGAACATCCACTTATTTGCCTTTCTGCGACTCTTCCAGTCACTCTGTATCTCTTTTGGAACCTGCTGATGACACTTTGTGACACTCTAAGCTCAGTGGCCACTTTCATCTGAGAGCATCCTGCTTGAAGCCTTGCAGTAGCGAGGTACTGTTGATCAGTTGTAAGGTGTTGTCTTGGTCTCATGATGTCAAAATGTGATCATGATGAGAATGACTCTTTAAACAGTCACAAACAAAGTCTCGGCCCTATTCAGATACAGGTCAGACAGCATGCTTAAGGTAATGCCGCAACAAGCAATCGCTATTTCTCCTTTAAATAATCACTTCTTTAATATACGATAGTTCAGCATATACAATGCTAACAAAAGTATTAAAGATAACGACCTGTAATCCAGCTGTAGGCCGAGCAGCCGTGATGAATCCAGCACACACAAGCACATGTGAGAAGCTGGCGTTTATGCTAGGAAGCTGGAGACTTTGACTGAGCATAGATTAAAGGTCGTTATCTTTGATACTATTGTTAAATTATTGCTAAAAAGCATTTGATATGTTGCATTGTATATGCTGACCTATCGAATAATAAAGAAGTGATTAAAGGAGAAATAGCGATTGCTTGTTGCGACATTACCTTAAGAACGACATAACGACTCTAAACTCCAGTTCAAATTGATCCCCTAAATTTATTGGGCGATTCAGGGATCAAACACCTGTCGGGAATTTTGCTATTAAGCTTCTTGTTAGAGATCAGCAAGTTGTGCAAAAAGTACTGAGACATTGAACAGTTGAACATGTGCAGGCTAAGAGTATGTTCGCACTGCGTATTTCGGCACGTAATTGGACCCTGCAAATACAGTGAGAATGTACAAGTAAAATCAACTTCATCCTTCAGAAGACGGTGATCTTACGATCGTATTTTGCGGCACGTAATGTTCGCCCATAAAAAAAGCGACATGTCACTTCTTTCAGGTGTATTACATGTCACTAAATACAGATGTATGCGAGGTAGAACTCTTCCCCGCTACATTGTGCGGCCTTTATGCTTTGAAATTACAGGCTTGCAGCCTAACCGATGTGTGAACATACCCATAAGTTGAGATGGTCTTAAGTGCATTTAAAAAAGAAATTCATGAAATTTTAGGTTCATCCTGAAATTTCAACCAAAAGCCAAAAATCCCTAACTTTTTGTAAGTAGCGTATAATGGTCTTTCTGGCAACACGGCATCCTGAAACCCCACTCACGATACACTGCCGATCTTCAGCACATGTGATGACTGAAAGAACCAGCCACTTAGGCCTCGTTCACACGGCTTATTTCGCCGCGGATTAGAGCCATACTGCGCGCGGGATTTGCGCTGCAGTAAGGCTGGAATCCGTCCCTGTCATTACGGTAATCCACAGTTCTCATAGAGAACTGTGGATTCCGTCGCTCCTCCCCGCTCGGCGAATTCGTCCGTGCCATAAATAATGCATTGTCTATGGCAGCGGTCCCCAACCTTTTTTCCACCAGGGACCGGTTTGATGCACGACAATTTTTCCACGGCCCAGTGGGGGGTTGGGGCTATTAGGGACGGGGTTATTGGGGGCATGGTTATTAGGGGCGGGGTTATGGAGGAGGTTGGATGTTTAGAATCACACACAAGAAAAACCCCAAAAAGTGTATACTGTGTCATTTAGGGATATCGTATGGGGTAACCTGACTGATTGTCAGATATGTGGGTCAGCATTATACATGTGTATAATATACATATGTAATAAGCTCTGTCATTATAGAGATATATGCCCCCTGTAATAATAAATAAATATAGCCCCCCTGTAGTGATAATACATAGCTGCCCCGGTAGTAGTGATAGTGATACATAGCTAGCTGCCCCGGTAGTAGTGATAGTGATACATAGCTAGCTGCCCCGGTAGTAGTGATAGTGATACATAGCTAGCTGCCCTGGTAGTAATTACACATAGCTGCCCCCCGGTAGTAGTGATACATAGCTTCCCCCCAGTAGTAGTGACACATAGCTTCCCCCCAGTAGTGGTGATAGATAGCTGCCCCCCAGTAGTACTGATAGAGAGCTGCCCCCCCATTAGTAGTGATACATAACTGCCCCCCAGTAGTGGTGATAGATAGCTGCCCCCCAGTACTAGTGATAGATAGCTGCCCCCCAGTAGTAGTGATACATAGCTGCCCCCCCAGTAGTAGTGATAGATAGCTGCCCCCCAGTAGTAGTGATAGATAGCTGCCCCCCCAGTAGTAGTGATACATAGCTGCCCCCCAGTAGTAGTGATACATAGCTGCCCCCCAGTAGTGAGTGATAGCTGCCCCCAATAGGCAGCCGGCAATTAAAAAAAAAAAAAGAAAAAATTATGAGGTCACTCAACCTTTCCTCGATCCTCGCCGAGCTCCTCCTCCAGCATCCGACAGCCAATAGAGGCACGGAGGTGTACGCAAGAGCATCATTACCCCAGCTGACGCTCATCTCTGTAGAAGCGGACTCACGTGAGCGCCGCATACAATATGAAAAGCCAGGGCGTGTTAATACACATGCTCCAGCTTTCTCTGAATGCAGCCTCACGTTGTGTGCAGCTGCTATCTGTGCGCGGCCGGATTACAAGTGTTTTTGGTCCAGAATATTGCAGCGGTCATTCAACATAAAAACACACCACTAGGCTGCACTTACTTGGTACATTTTTAAAATAAAAATTACACAGCGTACGCTATGTGGATTTTGCTGCGTGTGCATCAGCCCCATTGGATTAATCCATGCATCGGTTTAGGACACTGTTTCATCACTGAATACGCATGGAAATGGCACTTTGTTTTAACATGTTGCATAACACATTGACACTATGATTAAGGAATGTATCGAAATGCATCGGTTTCTCATAACTGCACTTTGTAGGGTCGTGTTGAACTATGTTGCAATGAAGGTCAAGTTTTAGTATATGAGGAGTGGATGTGGATACTGGATAGGTTGTATATGGAGTACTGCTCCTCTTAAGCTTGGAACTCCACTGTGCAACTGCTAAGGCTAATTGAACAATGCTGTGGGTTAGAGGACTTGTTTTCTTTTGCATAATACATTATTGAAGCACAAAATAAAAAAAAAAAAAATTATAAAAAAAAAAAAAAAATATCCACAGGAACCCCAGTGATGCATTCACAAAACATGAACTTTAAGTTAACTTTTGATATGTGTATGCTTAAGTACACAAGACGTTTGTTTCACAAATAAGCGTGCACGAAAATGTCATGTGAGCTCACATTACAAGCAGGTGGGGGGTACTGCAGCCAAAGATTGCCAGTCTTCTAGGACACAAATATTTACAGAATTCTATGTATTGTAGTCCATATGAAAAGTAATTACTTCATTCATTTATGATTGCATCTAAGGCTATGTTAAAATGGGGCGCATTTCGGTCCGTATTTCGTGCCGTACTGCGGTCAAATACGGGCGAAATGCGCCCCAGTCATTACGGTAATCCACAGTTCTCAGAGAACTATGGATTATGCCTCCTGTCCCTGCTTGCACAATACGCCGCGGGGAGAGATAAGTGACATGTCAATTACTCACGACGTTTATGTGCTACGAGTAATGCATGTCTATGGGGCTGGCGGGCATGGGTTAAGCCCCGCAATTATGCCGTGTGAACATAGCCTAACATGAACTGGCAGCTGAGATTGCAAACAATTTGCATCTAAGGCCATGTCTACACTGCACAGAAAAACGTCCGTTTTTTCAACGTTTTTCTAAAAACGCTGGAAAAACGACTGTAATCATCTCCCATAGACTTCTAATGTAAAAACGTCCTGCTGTCTACACGGAGCTTTTTTTCTACTTGTTTTTTTTACTGGTCGTATTTTGCAACATGTTCTAAAAAACGCCAGAGCCGGGCAGAAAATTTACTACAGGAGTCTATGTAAAGCGCTGGACATCTTTCGGCGCGTTTTTTTGGCGCATTTTCACAGCTTTTTTGCCGTGATTTTTCAATGAAAACCCGCCCAGGAGACCCAAGTCTCACCTATAATGGGTGTAACAAAGGTTATACCTGATCAAATTTGTATACAAGTGTCTGATGTGTCCTTGTCTGTACGATTTTTGCGCAATTCATATATTTTTCGCTAAAAATGCGTTTAAGGATTTTGGTGTCAGAATCCATTTTTTGGCGGGTTTTGGTGCTAAAATTATTTTCTTAACTTTATTAGCACCAAAATATGTTCAGTAAAAGGATGTGTGGCAAAATCAGTTAAAAAAAAAAAAAAAAACGTATTTTTGGCGTCGGAAGCGAGAACTTTATTAGCACCAAAATACGTTCTCGCTTCGACGCCAAAAATAAGTTTTTGGATTTTGCCACTAAAATCCTTTACTCAACAAATTTTGGCGCTAATAAAGTTCTCGCTTCTGACGCCAAAATCCGTTTTTTTGATGGATTTTGGGGCAAAATCCGTATTCTTTACGATTTTGCCGCTAATAAGCGATCCAGCTAAAATAAAAATACGTTTATGGACTTCGCACAGGTTACGTTAACGGATTTGGTGCTAATAAATTGATCTCGCTTCCGACACTAAAAATATTTTTTTTTTACAGAATTTGGTGCAATAATGCGTTTTTTGGGGATTTTGCCGCTAAAATCCTTTTCTTTACAGATTGACGCTAATACAGTTCTCTTGCTGTATGGAAAAATGTGGGTTTTTGTGGATTTGGTGCAAGAATCTGGTGCAAAATTTAATAAAGTAGTAGCACACAAAGGACAATGTGCTCAAAATGGCTACAGTGATCTAAAGGAAGTGACTACTAAACAAGTTAGCCCCACCTGTAGGGTGTAGTTTACATCCAATGGCTTAATTTGTGCATATATTAAAAAGCAGAGCAAAGACGCTCCAAAAAACAGACGTTTTTTTCTGCTGCTTTTGACAGGCAGTGGACAGAAAACTCAGTTTAATGAACGTTTTTTGTAATTTGATTTCAGGTAGTTTTTTGTCCACTGCAGTGTAGACATAGCCTAACATTTTATGGTTTGCAATGCAAAGGCTAAAAAACATAGCGATTTCACAAAAGGCATGATGCAGATCAGAAACTCCAAAGTATGCCAGGTTACGAACACAGTTTTCACGTGTTGAACTGTTATTTGTTTTTGTCTAGTTAGAAAAAAAAAAAAAAAAAAAAAAAAAACAGGAAAGGCAAAATACAAATAAAAATAGCTTTATTTCTTGACAAAACATTTAAAAAATGCCACTATTCCAAAAAGGCACAATAAACATTCAGATATATACATAACTATGCAATAAAATAGAATTTCTCAGTATACATTAATCTGTGCAAATAGAAGTGAGAAAAAGAAATCTAGCAGACCCATTAACTTTAGACCTATTACCAACACACATTTGATATGCTCCAGAACTACCCCCAAGTTTACAATTTGGGAGCAGGTGGGAGGGGATTGAAGAAAAGCTTCTAGGAGATTATTTTTTTTTTTTTTTTTAACACATGCCAATTTAAGGCAATGGATACACAGACTTTGCACTAGAGTCATAAGTAGGCGCAGCTCTTTTGTTACACGGCAGTCGCATAAGATCACAAAAAGGTGCAAAAACAGTTGATATTAAATTAGCTGTGCTATCAAAGTCTGTATGTAGCCACAGTCTGAACTGAAAACATGTATTTCTCCAATTTAACAGGTGGCCAGAAAAGTGCAGAATGTGCAAACTGTGTTGGACTCTCTGTAAGAGCATAAAAACAGGTGCAATCACCCCCTTAAAGGTTTACCTGCAGGCAAACAAATGTGGTGGTTTATGATGGGTATACTAGAAGGCATGGCAGCCCTACATTTTCACCACGAGACATTATCCTGCTCTGGAAGTCCAGTCTGGACACAATAGGCATTACATAGACACTGCATGGATTTCAATGGGAACTTTACAACAGTTTATTCATGTATGCAGTCATATCCTATGTGGTGGCGCTGTAGGAAAATTGAACACTTGCTACCAAGATTCTGCTTCAGGCACCTCGTTTAGAATGATGTTAACAGTCGATTTATTGAACTTAAACAGATCACAAAAAGAAGTAGTAAATTCACCACTTCTATAGGATAAACTTTGCTTGTATTTTTTCCTTTATGAAAGGACCTTTTCTTACTGGAAAAAGTTTGACTGGTAAAGAAGAGTTTCCTGCTGTGACAGATGGCACGAAAGATGGACGCCTACATTTACATTCATCGCTAGGCTAAATACTGGTAGTAAGTTGACAGAATAAAATACAAGAACTGCACAGAGAATCTGAGACAGGTCATAATTGAATGATTTAACTGTTGACAGGCTTCCAGAAGCAGGATTTCTGAAGAACTTTCTTCACAGGAGGCCAATACCATTTTCTACTGAGGTTTACGTGACAGGTACAATTGTCCTGCTCTTTAGGGTCATAGCAATTTTTTACTTCTGCATCACCGTATTTCTGCCACAATAATTAGATAAAACCTCAGCGGCAGGAAAATGCAAGACGGTGTCCCTCTTAATACTAGATGCTACACAAGATGCTACAGAAGAAATGGGAGGTGGTGATCAAAAGGGATTAGAATATAACAAACCAAAATCAAAGAGGTCTGCTGTTTTTCCCAAATCAGTGCCACTCTTGTTCATGGAGGAGTCTAGAGGTGAGTAACAAACAAATGAAGCAAAACACAGCAGGTCATACCCCTCTTCTAGTCATATCATAGAGAACACGTTAAAGAGGACCTAGCAGCTTCAGGGAAACCTCATGAAGTAACCGGAGACTATACATATTTGAGGCGTGTATTTGTTGGTATTGTATTATAGTAGCAGCAATGTAATAGAGATTCCTATGTATTCTGGAGGAGGCGGCTGGAAGCAGTGTACGGTATGTAGTGGCAAACTCAGATTAAGCCTTCACAAACATATGTCCTCCTCTAGTAGATTAACCCTTTATAAGCAACCAGGTTCCTTCTCTATCACATTAACCTTTTATAAACCCCTATGTACTCCTAACAAATTAAAGGTTTACAAGCAGCTGTATCCCCCTCTGCACTTTGTTATGTTCCTATCTTCTACAATAAAGCTTGCAATCACACTACAATAATGTCATGTTGAAGCATGGAGAATTGTGGGCCAGTGCCATCAATTTGTTTTACTAAAGGGAACCGATGGGAATTGCATATGCTGTCACTTATTCTGTAATGTACAGTACTCCGTATCAGATTTGCAAAGTAAATACTGCAAAAGGCCAAGATGCCAGAGATGAGCACATATTACTCAGGAGCTGTGTCAGCCTTGCCCACCCACCACTTATTGACCGTTTTCTACCTATTCAAAGTAATTGATAGAATTAGTGGCTGGTAGGTAGGGCCAATACCCAGTCATGAGTAAAGTAGACTTCTCTTCAGTAGTGCAGGCTTCGAGCTTCCAGATTTGTGAAGGTTGCAAAAAGTACTGTGCACTATAGAATGAGTGACAGACCACTGGAAGCAGCAGGTCTGTTACCAGCTAGTGATGCCTTTGGTCGGGGCAGCAGAAGCAAATTGACAGGTTCCCTTTAAACCATTTGTAAGATAGGAGTGTAAACCAATAATCTCAAGTTAGAGAGGATGCCTGAAAGGTAACCAGGTTTTCTTCATGACATCCATATGTATGCAGTCTAACGGAAAAAAATACTTCCAAGATGTCTACCAGACTCATGTATAACTTTAGGGTGAACCCCTCTGGCTTACTTTCACAATTATGGAAACACTACAGGTGGACCTGGAAATACTAAGTAACTAGGTTTTTGCTCATAATGGAGAATGTATCTCCTCCTGTACCTAAATAAGAACCACCAGGAGAATGAAAGGAATAGAAACTACAAATTTGGTGGTCATATCATCAAATAATTTGTGGTGTTTATTAGGTGGTCTGCACAAAGCCTTATCCTATAACCATCATCGTCAACGCAAGATTGAGAAGTTAATTCAAATTCATAGAACAGTTGTGTCCAGTATTGTAGGGCAGAGCCATATACAATGTATAGGCTTTAGTTACAATACCAGATTCAACCCATGTAACAAGAGTGCACTGTCTATAGAAAAAAGTTATCTATGAAAGCCATTACCAAGAGCAAAGAAGAAGTTAATAAAGGGACCCTTTAGTGAAAGTAGGGGGAGGGGAGTCATGATGTGAACACCAATGAACTCATTTTGGTTAATACCGTTCGATCAACTTACCCATGTACATCACCATATACTTTTGCCACTTCATTATAGGAGACATTATTAGGTCCATGGGTAGTAGGACAACAAAAACAAAATTAGTTATGTAAGTGCAGTTCAGCTATTTGTACCAGCATATTCAGTGCATCAAAAAGGCTTCGATCAGTACAGCAAAACAGAAGTAGTGCAACATAAGAGACCTTTAAAGTCTACTTATCAAAAGTAGCACTTGAAGTGGAGTACACTGCAGATGGACATCAATGTTTGGATGAATTATACAGGCACTCATTTCAGCAAAGCTGCCCGTACAACAAATGCTCCCAACTGTCCCACTTCTTTTAGCACAAATGGCTAGAGTTTTCCACTCGCTCTAGTCTGCTGGCGCTCATATTTCACAGAAATGATGAGAAAAAGCAGGAGGGTTGCTGCCTGGATTGCAGCCAATAGGAAGAAATAATAGTTCAAGTGACATTCATTGATGTTACCTACAGAAAAAAAAACACAAAGTAGTATTAAGACCGTGTATACAACAGCAAGATGCCACATCAATTACATAACACTACACGCTCTCCATCCAAATTTAGTTTCACACCAATGTGTTTCACATAGCAGCAAGAAATACCAAGTTACCATTTAACTACTGCCAAGTCTGCTTGCCCATTCTCTTCCCTCAGTTAAGCGGCAAAAACTCAACAATTGACTGGATGTAGTAATCAGACTAGGACAGCTTAATTGGAGCTGAGACAGCCAACATCAGGAGAGGAAAAGCAATCAGACTAAGCCACTAAATGCATCTCACACTTATGTATTAGTGGGTCTGAAAAACAGGTTTTGGTAGAAACCCACCATTATTCCTTTTCTTTCATCTACACAAACAGTCATGCTTTTACCACCAAGGATAGAATAGTTAAAGGGGTTGTCTCACTACAAGGATTGCTTTTTATGTTAAAGATCTTGCAAAACCAAGTCACTTTTCAATGTGTGTCCATTAACGGTGTCCTACCTATTCTGAGATATCCCTTCGTGTGGGCTGCATCAGCTCCTCAGGTCGCTATAGCTACAGACCTGTTTGATCTCTCCTGATAGGCTGCCAGCACTGGTTGCTATAGCTACAGACCTGGCTTCTACTGCAGCCTAGTGGAAGCCAGTAAACACGCCCCTGAATTCAAAGTGAACCAAGAAAATAGGATTGATGTAAGATGAATCAATGCAGTGAGACAACCCCTTTAAAGGAGTCTATAGTAATTCCTGAAAAGTTTATGTACTCTGTTTTAGTTTGCAGTTTTGTTTCTCCCTCAAAAATATAGCATGCTCTGCTTTTTTTCAGGTGTTTTTTTCTTTTTTGTGGTGTCGGATGGTTTTTGCTGCCCTACCCAGGAGCAGGATATGATAGAGGGAAAACAAATAAGATCTATGATACATAGGTTTAGGATTGGATGCTGAATAAGTAAAAAAGCAGAGAAAATCTGAGTGAAACTAAGGCTATGTTCACACCGTGTAATTGCAGGGACTTATTTCGCCCCACAATTAGGCCGTGTGTATGGGGGCGGCAGCTTGCCGGCCCCACAGACATTATTCTCGGCGCGTATATGCCGTGAATTATTGACAAGTCACTTCTCTCCCCGCATAGTGCAAGCAGAGAGAGGAGACGTAATCCATAGTTCTCAGAGAACTGTGGATTACCGTAATGACTGGGACTTCTCGCCCCGCATTTCGCACAGTACGGCGCGAAATACGGGGCGAGATACGTCCCATTTTAAGCAGTGTGAACATAGCCTTAAAGTCCTGCTCCCCCCCCCCCCCACATACAGTGATCAACAACTTTCCCTGTATTAGTGTGTTCAGAGCAAACTGTCAATCACTGTATGTGGGTGGGGTAAGTAGGCCTCTTAGTGAATAGTCACACAACATAGCAGCGCGTACCTTTGCTTACCACTAGACGTCGGCTGTTTGAAAGTACGTGCTGGCTAGTGCATACTTTTAGCACCGCTTCCATTGACATTTCCCTCAGTACGCAGTGGGGGATATGTCTGAAAATCATGGCACTCAGTGAGTGCATACCCTAATTGTCTTAAGGAGTCCTGCCAGTATTTTTTCTACTTTTTAGGAAAAATCCTGCTCCAAATCCAATAAACCAATATATCACAGAGTTCAGCTTTTCTCACGTCATCACATCGCAGATATGGCAGCATAAATGGACAGGTTACATACATAGTTACATAGTTAGTACGGTTGAAAAAAGACACGTGTCCATCAAGTTCAACCAAGGGTGGGGGAAATGGGTGAAGGGAGAGAGACAAGGACATTATGTCAGCCTCACCACTGGTTAATTACCTTGAGACCCACAAGGCATGAACCAATCTGCTCCAGTGTAGACCATATCTCTGACCCCAGAGCCTCCACCAGCCAGGATCCAGAATTTTACATGGCTACGTACGCATTAATATTCTTAAGTTCCAGGTAGGTATCTAAGCCTTTCTTGAAACTCTCTACAGTTCCTGCCGTGACCAGCTCCTCAGGTAGGCTATTCCACAGATTCACAGTTCTTACAGTGAAGAACGCTCTTCTCCTCTGGAGATTGAATCCTTTTTTCTCTAGTCGAAGGGAATGTCCTCTTGTCTTTTGAGGGGGCTTCACTTGAAATAATTTCTCCCCCTCCTTTTTGTAGGGACCATTTATATAAATTAATCATGTCCCCCCGAAGCCGTCTTTTCTCAAGACTAAATAAGTTCAATTCTACTAACCTCTCATAACTAAGATACTCCATTCCCCTTCTAATTTTGGTTGCTCGTATTTGTACCCTCTCTAGCTCCATTACATCTCTTCTATAAACTGGGGCCCAGAACTGAACAGCATATTCTAGTGAGGACGCACCAATGCTTTGTACAGCAGTAGAATTACATCCTTGTCCCGCGAGTCCATGCCTCTTAATACACGCCAATATCTTACTTGCTCTAGAGGCAGCTGATTGACATTGAATGCTATTCTGTAGTCTATGATCTACCTGAACGCCCAGATCTTTCTCAACAAGCGAATCTCCAAGTTTTTCTCCCCCTAAGACATATGATGCCTGTAGTTTATTTCTCCCCAGATGCAGAACCTTACATTTATCCACATTGAACCCCATTTGCCAAGTGGATGCCCAAGCACTCAGTGTGTCCAGGTCTGCTTGCAGTTTATGAGCATCTTCCATAGATTGCACTACCTTGCATAGCTTGGTGTCATCTGCAAAAATCGAGACGGTGCCATCGATCCCTTCTACTATATCATTAATAAATACATTAAATAAGAGAGGACCCAATACTGAGCCCTGCGGCACACCATATTTACTATTTGCCATAGGCAAACTTAAACTCTATCAGTTCTCTATCTATTAAACACTAAAACGTAACTTTTATTATATCTAAAAGAATGCAGGAAACCACTACAATATCCACCGCTGAGGAGTTTAAAATCTTGATGCTTTATAATTCTTCATTAAAAATACAATATAGACAAGCCAATGAAACCCATGCATGGAGGAGCGTATACTGACGGCTTATGGGAAAAACAGCTGTTTTTCCCATAAGCCGTCATTAGTATACGCTCCTCCATGCATGGGTGTTTCATTGGCTTGTCTATACTTGTATTTTTTAATGAAGAATTAATAAGCACAAGATTTTTTAAACTCATCAGCGGTGGATATTGTAGCGGTTTCCTGTTCTTTCTGCATGTCTGTGAACCACTGGGCGGTGGCTACAACCAGCTCTATCCTACACGCGAGCATTATGTTTAAGAGGTGAGCGGACTTATTTATATATATTTTTTCTATATTTTATTATATCTAACTCTTAACCTCTATACACACACTATTTAAAAACCTGATCTCTATCCTGGCACACCACTCACGACCGGGGACCACTCAGAGTAGGAGTCATTTACCACCACTCTCTGGGTACGATCTAGCAGCCAGTTTTTGATCCAATTACACACTGTTATCTCTAACCCAATGGATTCTAGTTTACCCAACAAACGCTTATGAGGGACAGTGTCAAATGCCTTTGCAAAGTCTAAAAACACAATATCCACAGCTGCCCCACTATCCAGACTTCTACTCACCTCTTCATAAAAAGAACTCAGATTGGTCTGACAGCTTCTGTCCTTATTAGTGATTGCCAGCATGGATTTAATAATATTGTGTTTGTCAACATACTCCTGTATATAGTCCCTTATGAGCCCCTCAAACATTTTTCCCACAACAGATGTTAAACTTACTGGTCTATAATTACCTGGGCAAGACTTGGAACCTTTTTTGAAGATGGGAACTACATTTGCCTTGCGCCAGTCTCCTGGTACTATACCAGTCACCAGGGAATCTCTAAATATCATGTACAGGGGCACAGAGTTAACAGAGTTGAGCTCTTTAAGAACTCTTGGGTGAATGCCATCAGGGCCTGGAGCCTTGTTCACATTCCCTTTTTCTAAATATCTTTATAAAATTGTTTTTTGCAGATGAAATTTAACACCTATACATAGAATAGTCAATATGTGTCTGATTGCCGGAGGTGCCAACACTGGGCCCCTCTCCACTCCTACTCACTTATCAAGCAGCCAGAATTACAGTGGAGCGGTAGCTGAGCATTTTGGCCTGCCACTATTGGATTGAAGATGACCAATACCATCATTGGTCCCATGGAGTTTGAATGGTGCAATGGCATACATACTTCATTTGACAGGGAATCAAATTTTAGTGCTTGCTGGGCATCCAGTGATCAGACAAGTGTCACCTCTTGGGTAGATAGTGAATAAAGGTAAAATGCAGGAAAACCCACTTCAAATTTTTGTCCATTAACACCAAGAAACTGTTAAAGCAGAAAGTTCTACACCATACAATAAACTGCTGAAGCTTCCTGCATTGAAATGTAGTCTGTTAATAAGGTTAACACTGAATAGACAAAAAGCTATAAACAGGAACCATCTTAATAACTTGCCTAAATCTGCATGACTGCTCATCCACCCAATTGAAGGCAAGGAGACTAAGGCAAGTAGCCCAGAGCCTACAAACGATCCAATACCAGAAAAGAAAAAGAAGAGGCCCATAATAGCGCTCTGCATGGATTTCGGTGCCGCCGAGTACGCAACTCCAGCCCTGTGGAGACAAACAGCATGTTAATTCTGTACAGGCTTTACGGAGCAGACAAACTTTTCACTGCTTAGTCACGATACTTCTTCATACATAAACTGGACCCAGCTAATTTGTTTCAGGATGGGCATTGTATGTGGAGACCATAATTCTATGGAAAAAAAATAGTAATCTCTAAATGAAGACCCAAAAATGTGTACAGAGTTGCTAAATGTGAAAACAAAATGGATACCAAATGCAGTATGGTGAAAGCTAGACATACAGGGGGTTTAAAAGCTATCGTACCCCTTGAACGGTTTGTCATTTTTAAACATTGCAGACAAAATTACATGTATTTTATTGATATTTTAGGTGGTCGATCAACACAAAGTAGCAAGAATTTGTTTAGTGTAAAGAAAATATTGTGCTTCAAATTTTTGCAAAATTATAAATCTGAAAAATATGGTATGTCTCTACAAGCTTTGTACATCTACAGGCTAGAATTTTGGCCCATTCTTCTTCGCAAAATAGCTCCAGCTCATTCAGATTGGTTGGTGAATATTTCTGAATAGCAATTTTCAAGTTATGCCACAAATTCTCAATGGGATTTACGTCTGGTCTGTGACATTTGGACACATGGATATGCTTTGATGTGAACCCTTCCATTGTAGCTTTGGTTGTAGGTTTAAGGTCGTCCTGTTGGAAGGTAAACCTACACCACAGGCTAAAGTCTTTTGCAGCCTCTAACAGGTTTCCCTCCAAGATTACGCTGCATTTAACTCCATCCATCTTCCTATCAACTCTGAACAGCTTTCCAGTCCCTGCTGAAGCAAAGCCTCCCCACAGTATGATGCTGCTACCATTATGCTTCACAGTGGGGATGGTGTGTTCAGGGTGAAGTGCAGTGTTGGCTTTCCTTCACACATAGCATTTGGATTTTGAGTCCACAAGTTTGATTTTGGTCTCACCTGAGCAGAGCACCTTCTTCCACGTGCTTGCTGTGTCCTCTACATTGCTTCTTGCAAACTACAAATGGGACTTTTAATTGCTTGCTTGCAAAAAGGGCTTTCATAATGTCAGATTTGAGGAGTACACCACTAATAGTTGTCCTGTTTATAGATTCGCCCATCTGAGCTGTGGATCCCTGGGGTTCCTCCAGAGTGTACCCAAGCTTCCTGGCTGCTTCTCTTATTCATGCTCTACTTATCTGGGCTGTCAGTTTAGGTGAATGGCCATGTCTTGGTAGGTTAGAAGTTGTGCCAGACTCCTGCAGTTTATAGATGATTGATTGAACAGTGTTTTGGGAGATGTTCTGAGCTTGGGCTTTTTTTTTTTTTTTTCTTATAACCCCTAGTCTGCAATACACTTTACCACAACTTTATCCAAGGCGTGTGCCTTGGCTTTCATTATGCCATTTTAAAAGGAATCAGTCAAGGGGTTTCAAATACTTTAACCCGCTATATGTCACCAAATTACTATACAAGCCCCTTTAAGGCCCAGGTTACATTGTGCAGTATTTGTGAAGGTTCATTAGTCCAAACCAAAAACAGCTCCTAAAAGGTGTAGAAGTATAAAGAGACGTCTATTTCCCAATTTAGATAGAGTTAGCATATAATTAGTTTCCCTACATTATTTGTGAACTTTAAGGGTATTTTCACACAGTGTCTTTTAAAAGCAAGTTTGGATCCATGTATGGGACCTAAAACGGACCCAAACACGCATCTAACAATGTGTAGTGTGATTTACATTGCTTTAAACGTAAAACAAGCATTGGTGTTCAGACGAGTGATCGCCGATACAGGTTTTACATGCATCTTTCGGATCTGTTCAAAGAATTGACATGTCAATTCTTGAGCCGTTTGACGCACCAGACACAATATTTAAAGCTCCAGCAAAAACGTACCCAGACAAGCAGTACACTTTGGGTGCATTTCACACAGCACTTTTGAAAAATGCTGTGTGACCATAACCTAACAGAGGATTGCCAGGCACACATATGCTTTCCCATTCAGGTCAGAAATCATGTTAACTTATTCTTGGGAATTTCACTAGATCCCACCAGCCCGATGTCCTACGGCTGCTTACTTAAATGTAGTCAATTGGCGCCCATTTAATACTCAGCTGAGCAGGTTTCTAAAGTCTGTATCCAAGCCAAGTTAATTAAAACACTTGAAACCACCAGCACACAGTAAGAACTGCGATTTCAGTCAAATTACAGTATAAAACTCTTAGATGCAATATCCTAGAGCTCTAGTGAACCATGTATAATATAATAGTGACAAACTGCATAGAGCTCAAATACCATTACAAACATCAATACTGTGAGCCGACAGCAGAAAGACAAAAGGATTTCACAAATAAACAAGACATCGTCTATATTCTATGTTCCAGATTTTGGGCAAAGCTTCTAGAAAAGAGGATGTTGACTGTTAGGCTTAAAATAAAATGGTCAACTGCCTGGTGTCACTTCTCTCTGAACAGAATGGAATAAAGGCTGTGCTACAATCCTCTGCAGAGAAGTGGCCCAGTCTGACACGGTCAGAGGTTGATTAGGTTGGACACACTGGTGGGGTTTCTGAATTTGTGTTAGCAGTGTGTGAAATGTAATGTCAAGCATGCTGCAGTACCGCTCACATCCTGCAGACAGCAACACAGTACAGCACAAACTCTGGATGAGATGCATGAAAACCTACAGCAAATGTATCATCTATTATCAGACTATAGGAACTCGCCAATCTTACTGAAAAATGAGTTCCGGCATACAAATCTCCAAAAGGAAATGCAGCCCATATCCAACAGGTGGGGCTTGTTGATATGGCCCAAAATGAAAAAGCCTATTTTTTTTCCCCCAAAATGTAAAAGGGGTTGATGATTAAAGAGGTTGCCGCAATATCACAGGCATTTAAAAAATAAAAATGTGCTAGAGCCCGGTAATAAAACAAACTCTCCACCACTACAGTACTGACGCTGCAGGCCGTGTCTCCCAGTCGCCTGCTTACATTCGGCTCTGTGATCGGCTTGTGATCAGTCATCATTGACTTCAGCAGTCATGTGCCATTTCCTGGACATCACGGCTCAGAAAGTGAACACCAGCAGCGCTGATGTCAGGAAATGGCATACGATTAACAGTCACTCACTGGCCGCAGCAGTCACCAGCCAATCGAAGCAATGCTGCATGTCAACAGGAGACACGGTCGGCCATGTCAGCACTGGAATAGCAGCCGGTATTTTTTTTTTTCTGTGTTTTATCATCGCATATGTTGATGGCCTATTGATAGGAAGCAAGCACGGCCATTTCTCCATTCTGAGAGTTTCAAAGGTCCAAACTCCAGTGGCACGACCCACACTAATAGCATATGCCATGGGTCTTCAAACTGCAGCCCTCCAGCTGTTTGGAAACTACAACTCCCATCATGCATTTATATTATCTATAACAGTGGGAATGAAAGGAGTTGTAGTTTCCCAACAGCTGAAGGGCCGCAGTTTGAAGACCCATGGCATATCCTATTGTTATACCAGAAATGATAAAACCCTGTAAAAAGGATGATCTATGAATTTAAATTACCACTTCTCCCAAAAACACTAAAAATATACCAAAATATATTTGAGGTTATTTTACAGACACCTTTACTTTCACACCAGCTTTTTTGGGTACACTGTATACTGAAAATCAGAATTAAAGGACAATGCAGAGAAATCGTATACAATAAAAGGGTTGTCCACCAAAGAAAACATGTTCTTCAATGGTCCAGGGTGGACAAAACAAGAAAAAAAAAAAAAAAGTTATATGCCCATCTACAGGTCCTCCACATCTTCTAGACCAGCGATCCAACCTTTTTTCCACCAGGGATCGGTTTGATGCATGACAATTTTTCCATGGCCCAGTGGGAGGGGGCGGGGTTATGGAGGGGGTTGGATGTTTAGAATCACACACAAAAAATAAACCCAAGACAGTGTATACGGTGTCATTTAGGGGTATAGTATGGGGTAACCAGTATTTTATAACTGGAGACTGATTTTTCAGCTCTGTGGGTCACTATTATATTAATAATGCTGACCCATAGAGCTGATAATCAGTCTGCAGTAATATTGGTGACCTCTGTGGGTCAGCATTATACATGTATATAGTATACATATGTAATCAGCTCTGTCATTATAGAGATATATGGCCCCCTGTAATACCAATAACATAGTGCGCCCCCAGTAGTGCACCAAGGCTGGCCGCCCAGTAGTGCTGCCCCAGAGACCCGTGGCTGCCCCAGAGATGGCTGCCCCCAGAGATGGCTGCCCCCAGAGATGGCTGCCCCCAGAGATAGCTGCTACAGAGATGGCTGCCCCAAGAGATAGCTGCCCCCAGTAGGCAGCCAGGGAAAAAAAAAAAAAAAATAAAAAAAGTAATAAGTCACTCACCTTTCCCGGATCCTCGGCCGAGCTCCTCCTCCCCGGCAGCAGCGAGCGGCGCGGGGTGTGTGACGTCACTGTGCATCACACTCTCTGCGCCGATCATTGTAGATACGGAGCTCAACGAGCGCCGCATCTACAGTGATAGGGAAAACAGGGACAGCTCTGTCCCTGCTTCCTCTATGATGCAGCCGCACGCAGCTGCTAGATCTGCTCGGCCGGATTACAGCGCCCGCGCAGAGAAGATGCCGACCACCCGGACTAAAGTCACCGGGCGGTCGGCATCTGGTGTAGCCGGCGCCGCGGACCGGCAGGGGATGGGCTAAGGCCCAGTGCCGGTCCGCGGACCGGCGGTTGGGGACCCCTGTTCTAGACGATTTGCTCATTTTTACTCGGGGTTCTCATCCTGACACACAGGAGAGTCTTCCACTTCATTCACTTACAAAAATCTACTATCAAATGACTGCCACATTCTAGTCAAGTTTCTAAAATACCCTGAAACTGTTGTGATCGGACAACCATTTATAAATCCCCTATGGCTTACTCGAACTGCTTTAACAGTGGTCGGTGCACCATAGCCCTCCGTGATATCGGAGCCATATACTCCTAGATGTCTTGGTTCTTTGGCCTCGTATAACAGTAACCGAGCTTTATTCTCAGTTACTGGCTATTTTCAGTCCCCTGATGACGCCACAAGTAAGGTATAAACATGTTGGGACATTGTTAACTGAGATTTTGTATTGTACTCACCAGTATAGGGTATAATCGGGGCTTTGCATAGTAGGACTAGGTTTCTGTACAGGGTCGCTCTTTATTGGAGCGGGTGCCCTATTTTTTGCTAGGTAGGGACCTATGGTAGATATGTAGGATTGTAATAGGGACAGTGATATTGTTCCAATACCATATACCTACCGTTTTATGTGCACTTTTGATTATATGTTTTGGGTTATTGTTTGCTCTATAGAGATTTTTTTAATCTTATTGAAATAAATGTTATATTTTAGATACACTTTCTCCTAATTGTTGTTGAGCTGTTAAGTGTAGCAGTTTACAGACTGACATTTCCTTGTCAGCATTTTCGTGCTCTACGATAGCTTATGCCACAAAGATACGCCTGCTAGAGAGCTAGATATGCATTCCTGGCACACAGACATTATTTGCATTCTGGAAAGTAAACTATGGTGGTAGAATTTTATACTTCTATATAGGCTCTAAGTCGGGAGCAGTAAAAGTAAAGTGCCGTTCACACAGCTGATTTTGGGACGGATTTCAGTCCGTATTGCGTGCCGTACAGCGCAAATACGGCTGAAATCCGTCAGTCATTACGGTAATCCACAGTTCTCATAGAGAACTGTGGATTCCGTTTCCCCTTCTCGCTCGGCGACTCCGCCGGGCGGGGAGACAGGGACATGGTCATTATGCTGGCAGGATCTGCACCAGGGAGGATGGGAGTCTAGAGGGCAGGCGGGTGGCGCCCCCGCCCCCTCCCCTTACTCAAGCCGTAATTACGGGCAAAATCAGTCCCGCAATTACGGCTTGAATAAGCAGTGTGAACCGGGCCTAATACATTTAGCTAAAAGATGCAAATGCTAATAGTTCGGTTATAGAACACATGGCACTGTGAAGGTTCTCTATTTTACCATCATAAAATCTAATAGAAAGGACAATGGGGGCAGTCCAGCAGCTAGACCCCATCATGTGGCTGGAAGGAGAGGCCTGGCAGACATCAGGTCTACTATGGGAAAACCAGTTTACATTGTGTTCAAATTAAAATGCATTGTAGTCACAGGAACCAGGGGAAAAAGGAGTTTGCAAGTAATGGTTTCATCATGCATAGTCTTTCCCTATGGTTCATTTCATGATGATACCTTAAAGCGGTTTTATCGTTACAAAAGATCATGTCAGATTATGGGGACAGTAAAAATAAGCACTTTTGTAATTGGGTTGCATTACCTCTGTCACTTGGTTTAGCAGATATAAGCATCTCTGTAAATCTGTCTTCTATTTCTGCTGTGCCCAGTCAGACGCCCCCTGGTCGATTCTTGCACCCTAGACACGCCCCCTGCACTGTGATTGGCTGGCTGACATTTCATTCAGCCTGTTGGGATACGCCTCTAGACGGGAAATGCCCCGGCCACGCCCCCTGCACTGTGATTGGCTGCCTGCACACTCTGTTTACTCCCCTCTGAGCTGTTAAAATCAATAGTGAAACAGTCTGCTGGCTCTATGTACATCTCCCAGCTTTAGAGTCAATGTTCTGGGCAATTACTGGCTGTTTAAGGGGCTTTTGCCAAGATGTTGATTAACCTCCTCACAGGTTCAGTCCTTAAGCTGCTACTTGGAAAGGGCATTCTGTTCCTCAGATCGAATGCAAGCCCCGCCTCCTTATGATGTCATCACCTGTAGTGTCTAACATAAGGATTCAACACTGCATCTACATAAGCTGCTTGTATAGTGCAGTGCTTAGATGATCAGGTCTACAAGACAGAGGTTGGGAGTTCAAGCCCCATCAGTATTTTTTTTTTTTCTTTAAAATTTGTACACATATGTAAAGATATGAAAATATATGTGTAGACATCTATAATTTTATTCATATACACACACAAAGCTCCCCTATATAGTGTCCCATCCTTGCAGTCACAACAAGCACTTCCAGGAGGGGAGCGAGGGTGCTAGCTGGGAGGCCACTGAGAAGGATGTTGCAGTAGTCTAGGCGGGAGGTGACGAGGGCGTGGACCAGCATTTTTGTAGTGTCATAGTTGAGGAATGAGCGGATGCGAGAGATGTTTTTCAGGTGGAGGCGGCAGGCAGAGGTGAGGGTTTGGATGTGTGGTTTGAAAGATAGAGCAGAGTCTAGGATTACCCCAAGGCAGCGGGCTTGCAGGAGTGGTGAGAGTGTAGAGCCGTTGACTGTAATAGAGAGATCAGGGGCAGGGGTAGAGTTGGATGGTGGAAAGATGATGAGTTCTGTTTTCTCCACATTTAGTTTTAGGAGACGTGATGAGAAGGAAGAAATGGAGGACAGACAGTCAGGGATCTGGGAGAGTAGAGAAGTGACATCTGGCCCGGAGATGTAGAGTTGGGTATCGTCAGCATACAGGTGGTAATGAAAGCCGTGTGATGCTATGAGCTGACCGAGGCCAAGAGTGTAAAGAGAGAAGAGTAAAGGACCCAGGACTGACCCCTGAGGGACACCAACCGAGAGAGGCCGGGGGGTGAGGAGGTGGAGCGAGAATGAGAGACACTGAAAGTCCGATCAGTGAGGTACGAGGAGATCCAGGAAATAGCCAAGTCTGTGATGCCGAGGGAGGAGAGGATTTGTAGGAGGGGGGAATGGTCGACAGTGTCAAAGGCAGAGGATAGGTCTAAGAGGAGGAGCACAGAGTAGTGGCATGAGGCTTTAGCAGTTACTAGGTCATAAGTGACTTTGGTTAGGGCGGTTTCAGTAGAGTGGTGGGGTCGAAAACCAGAGATTGTAGTGGGTCAAGAAGAGAGTTGGAGGAGAGGTGGGAGGACAGCTGAAAATAGACGTGCTGCTCGAGGAGTTTGGAAGCAAAAGGGAGCAGTGAGATGGGGCGATAGTTGGACAGAGAAGAGGGGTCAAGGGTTGTTTTTTTTTAGGATTGGAGTGATAGTAGCATGTTTAAAGGCGGAAGGGAAGATGCCAGAGGTTATTGATAGGTTGAAGAGATGGGTGAGGGCTGGGATGATAGAAGCACTGAGGTCTGGGATGAGGTGGGATGGCAGTGGGTCAAAACTACAGGTAGGAAGGTTGGATTTGGACAGTAAGGAGGAGAGCTTGTCATGAGTGACCGTGGGGAAGCAAGTTAAGGGGGAAGAGCAGTTTGCAAGGGTAGAGGAGGGTGGTGGGGACTGCGGGCTGAAGCTTTCTCTGATGAGGTTGATCTTCTGGAGGAAGTGAATGGCAAAGTCATCTGCTGAAAGGAGGGATGGGGAGGAGGTGTTGGTGGACGGAGAAGAGAGTTGAAGGTTTTGAATAATTGTCTGGGGTTGTGGGACAGGGAGGATATGAGAGTGGTGAAATAGTCCTGTTTGGCTGAGGCGAGTGCGGACTTAAATGTCTGCAGTGAGTGTTTGTATAAGGCAAAGTCATCAATGGAGTGAGTTTTCTTCCAGCGGCGTTCGGCAGCTCTGGAAGCACGCCTCAGCTGTTTGGTAGAGTCTGTGTGCCAGGGTTGTCTGTTGATTTTGCGGGTTCTGTTGTGTGTGAGAGGAGCGACTGAGTCAAGGGCGGTGATGATTGTATGGTTGTAGAAAGTGGTGGCTGCGTCTGGGTCATTGAATGAGGAGATAGTGGAAAGAGGTGCAAGAGAGTCAGAGTGTGAGGGTTGAGGTTTTGTAGATTCCTGCGGGGTCATACTGGATATGAGACAGGAGGAGCAGGAGGTGGAAAGGGAAGATTGGATTAGGTGGTTAAGTAAGGTAAAGCATGGTTGTTGGTCTGGATTTTATAGGGGTATGGAAGAGTTAGAGATGTCAGATAGGGGGCAGAGGCGGGTGAAGATGAGGTCCAGTGTGTGTCCATCTTTGTGAGTGGCTCCTGAGGTTGAAGGAGGAGCAGAGTGAAAGGAGTTTGTTGGAAGCAGAGTGGGGGGTGTCGATTGGGATGTTGAAGTCTCCCATGATGATAGTGGGGATGTCGGTGGAAAGAAAGTGGAGAAGCCAGGAAGCAAAGTGGTCAAGAAAGGCAGTGGCAGGGCCTGGCGGTCGGTAGACAACAGCCACTTGGAGGTCGGAGGGGGCGTAGATGCGGACAGAGTGCACTTCAAAGGAGAAGAGCGTGAGGGAAGGCAGAGGTGGAGCGGGGACAAAGGAGCAGGTGTCAGACAGGAGGAGGCCGACACCTCCACCATGCTTGTTACCAGGACGAGGAGTGTGGGTAAGTTGGAGGCCGCTAAAAGAGAGTGCGGCAGGGGAGACTGTCAGAGGGGGTCAGCCAGGTTTCAGTCAGACCAAGGAAGAGTAAGTTGCGTGAGATGAACAAGTCATGTATGTATGAGAGTTTATTACATACAGACCGCGCATTCCAGAGAGCTCCAAGGAGAGGGGTGGGGGGAGCACGGGTCAGAGGGATGTGTATCTGGTTGAAGGGATTAGCGGAATTAGTAGTATGTGTATATATATCATTATAGAGATTAACATATATATTTTAGGTCTCTCTACATATGTGTAGAATTTAGGGGGAAAACAAATATATATATACACCCTGTGAGGGACTAGAACTGTGAGGGACTAGAACTCCAAACCCCATTGTTGTAAAAGCAATAGTCTACCACTGCACCACCAGCCCAAGTTAGTTACAAGCTGAGCAGGACCTTCTCTCAAAGCCGATTTGCTTCTCCTCCCATGGTTTTCACTCACATGTCACTGACAGCAAGAAGAGATCTGTACTTGAAGCTGACATTTGTAGTTGAGTAAAGATCTCTGCCTGTTGTCCGTACAATTTGGATGAACACCACTAGAAGTAACAGCTGCTGGCTTTCAGTTGTGTGTAAACTAAGACATATGACAGGTGCTTGCTGGAGTTTGGAGCCTCAGGGCTGTAGACATAAGCAGGCAGGAGGCTACAGAGCGGTTATATCCAGACAACCTTCTGCATCCCCTGCTTCAAACAAAATGATGATGTCACAGTTCTTCAGTGAGGGGAGACACGCCTCCGGGGAGGAGACACACGCCCCAGGATTTCAAACTCAATCTGAGAAAATTAGCTTAACAGCATGAGCAGCTCAAACGATAACACCCCTTTAATACAGTTTTACTTACCTGCTATACTTGCAAAGATTTCACTGATGCCAATAAGCAGATACTGTGGCAGCTGCCACCATATGTGGAGATTGGCAGCATAATATGTGACGTTGCCAATCTGCTGGGTGACTTTATCATCTCTGACAATCATCAATCTCTTGCTTTCCAAAATACCTGCATAGGACAAAACAGAAAGAGCATAAGGATTTTACTTCAAATAAGAAGCGCCCACAGAACTTCTTGATCTTTGAAAACAGGACTATAAAGAGAAGACATATCTCTAAAGAGTAATGGGGGGGCTTTTATAGCAAACACCACTACATACAGCGTCACAAGATGAGAATAAGCCCCTGTCAGATAAAAAAAAAATACAGAATCCAACTGAAAAGGTCTCTTATTGAATTAGTTTAAAGAGAACCCGTCACAGTGTATGCCCCCTTTGCTGAGGACAGCACAAGCTAGTGTCAGACCTGTTTCCAGCGCTGTGTCCCTTATTTAATGCTCGAATCTTATTCATGAGCATGTTAGCCCCGCCCCCACCAAAGGCAAGCCCTGCCCACCTGGCAGTTATTCACATGTTTCTACCTATTCAAAGTAGAAGATTAATTAATTAGTTGTGAGGTGGGCGGGGCATGAAAAAAAAACAGACTGACTCTTTTCTGGCTGAAAACTGCCAGATTTGAGCATTAAATTCTCTAAAACTACAGCATCTTACAGAATAAGGGACACAGCACTGGAAACAGCAGGTCTGTCACTAGCTTGTGCTGTCCTTGCAAGGGGACATAAACCACATGACTAGTTCTCTTTAATGCTCAAATCTGGCAGTTTTCAGCCAGAAAAAGAGTCCAGCCTATTTGTGAGCAGGTGTTAGCCCCGTGCACCCAAGGCTAGCCCCGCCCACATGAGTTATTCATATGTTTCCACTTATTCAAAGCAATCGGTTAATCAGTTATGAGGTGGGCGGGGCTAACCACAGGGGGCGGGTTATTAAATGGACTCTTTATAAATAAACTGGACTCTCTTCTGTTCGAAAACCAAAGAGGTGTATTAAATACTCAAACTACTGCATAGTATAGAATAATGGATATAGTTTGTGCTGTCCTCAGCAAGGAGGGCATAATCTGTGTGACAGGTTCTCTTTAAACTAACTAAAGCTGGTGCAATTGAACCAGTTAGTGTCGCAACCAATTTTAGTTACAACTGACATTTAATCACCTATGCACAGGATTTGTTATAGATGGCCGATTGCTAGTGGTCCCACCGTTGGGATCCTACTGATCACTAGGAGTTGCCGGATTGCAGTGAGCAGCAGTGTGAATGGTGCAGTTGTGGAGAGGTCAAGCAATGCAAGAGCTGGGACCCTGGTTTTAGTGATTGGTGGCGGTGATCAAGCATATATTTTCCAGATAGCAAATAAATGTGTATTGTGGAAATAGCCCTTTCAAAGGATTTGTCCAACATAAAAATAAACTAGAGTTGTGTAATAAAACAAAAAGACATACCTCGCTACTGTTCCAGCACTGATGATGCCAGCGGTGTTCCCCAATCTCTGATGATTTCCTGTTCTGCCATCAGCACATAAAAGCAACAGCTAACCGCAGCCTAATGGTGCCTTTGTTAGACACCCTTAGGGACCGTTTACACGGCAGAGGACAAATACCGGTCGGATATTTGTCCGGTTTGTGTGCCGTGCACACGGCCGCGAGGGAGGGGCGGCTTTCCTCCGCGATAAGCCCTCCCCCTTTCCATTGACATATTCCGTCCGAAAACTGGACGGAAGAATCAACATGTACAGTGTTTTTTGGGTGGCTGGTGGTTTAAATCGCTGGGTGGAAAACTTGTGCAGGGGAGATTGCTGCATTTCCCCAAAAGCCCGGTGTGTTCGTTTGTGGACGGTTTTTCAGACGGTCTGCAAAACCGCAAACCATCTGATAAACCGGTCTCAAACCCGTGTCGTGGGGACATGCCCTTAAGGTTAGTAAAGATTTGAGGGACTGATTATTTTTTCCGGATAACCATATTTCATTCTCATCTTCAGAAGAGACATGAACCAAAAAGAGCTGATCTGACTTTGTTTAATTGTATCTTCACAGCATTCAGTATGCAGGATAATTTGTAAAAGTTATAGCAAGGGCCATGTAGGACGAGGTGATGCCAGTTCCATGTATCCCCCACCCCTCCTCTCGGACCAACGGCTTCTGTTTGCTGTGGCATTTGAGGGTTTAAAGGGGACAGCATATATGCCATATCCACTCTTTAGTGCAGGCAGAAGAATCCCTTTGACGATGATAAGTGTCAGGAGTAGAAAGAATGAGCTGTAAAGTTACTGAGACCTGTTACATACTAGATTGCTTGTTTCCTATTACTGTATATCCAAAGTATGTCATCGTTTTCTTTGACCAAGGTGTATGCCAGAAAGGTGGTATTTTCACTCTCCTAGAAAGCAAAGTTCTACATTGCTAGTGGTTCAGACGTGTCATTTGGCTGGTCATTCTGAAATATTGCATAATTTAAAGTACATACTATACATTTTACGAAATCTTGCCTAAGTCTATGCTTTATGAAAACTGTCTTAAAGTGGTTGTCTCGTTACAGCATTTGGGTGCCGTTTATGCTGGTTGCCAAGCAGAGCTTATGAAATGGAGGGTTGCGTTTCTCCTCTCAGCAGGGCGTATCTTCACTCTATGAATACACCCCCCCCCCCCTCCCAAAGTGTGCATGTGATGATTCATTCTGTTAGCTGGGGGAAGGGAGAGGTTCTCAGCTGTCACTGAAATCATTGGAAGTGAAAAGCGCAACTCGATAGTTTATATCTAAATTTCTAGCTCGCTACATACTTTGTAGCTAGAATGGGCATTTGACATTCAGGACTCTGGGAAAGATGGGCTTTTGTGTCTCTCATCCAGTGATATATCCTGCAGACACCTCTGCAGAACAAAACTATATGCTTTATCTGTTGGTGTTTACATGGGACTGCATAGTACACAATGCTTTCATCCAGAAACTGAAGACTCCAGCGGGTCAGCAGTGCTCCACTTTATTCCATAATCCTTATACATAACACAGGCTAGTGTATAAAGAGTACAACGGCGTTGTACTCTTTATACACTAGCCTGTGTTATGTAATAAGGATTATGGAATAAAGTGGAGCACTGCTGACCCACTGGAGTCTTCCGTTTCTGGATGAAAGCATTGTGGATTTGAGCCTTACCTGGCAGCTCTCCGTGTGGGTCTGCTATCCTTTGCCGCTTTGAAGCAGTAACAAGAAGGAGGAATAAAGTGAAGGTACCGGTGTTTGGGGAACTGTGTGAGAGGGCGGCAGCAGTTTTTCTATTTGAATTTGGGACTGCACAGTACAGCTGGTCTCTGCATGTAATTTGCATGGGACTGCTGTGTTTCTGATTTACATGGGACTGCACAAACTCTGAATGCAGTCAGTGAATCTCTCGCTCTCGTGCACGCTGCTGCTTATACATACATGCGCCTGCGCGTTCCAGTCCACGACCTGTTCATTCCATCTTCTTAGCCTCTGTCTGCGACCTGGGACGGAAAGAATTCAGCCGACAGCCAGTAATGCTGTAGCTGGGCAAACTCGACCTGGGCTCAAACACTGTTGCTAAGCACAAATAAAGCAGCCTGTTCTCATAAGTCATAGCACTTTTCTAATGGTAACCAAGGATGTACATACTTAGATTTTTGGTCCCCTCAATTTAAACCATGATACCATATAGTGAGACAACCCCATTAACACCAAAGACTATTTATTGGCCACAATAATTGGAGCACATTTTTCGAGAGCAGTAGAAAGAAATGAAAGCAGAGTTCTGATTGGCTTTTATGGGCAACAAAGGTCTTACTGTTCGGGTACGTTCACACAGCATAATTGCGAGCCATACTTCAGGATGTAATTGTGCCTTAAGTTCGGCACACAATTACAGTAAAATCATAGCACTCATTAGCACAGTCTGCCCTGATCGCTGGCTTGTTACACAGACAGACCTGGGGCTAATCTAGGTCCCCAGGGCTGACTGTAGAGATGTTCCCATAGGGTTACCGGGAGTCCCAATCACCAACGGCGCAGGGGAATGCTCTTTGATTATACTGCGGTCACTGACCGCAGCAATCAAAGGGTTAAGCGCTGGAGATCGGAGGTTACCTCCGCTTCCTGGGACTTGCAGACACTGTTCCAGGAACAGGGCTGTTGAGTACAGCTCTGTTCTTTGCGCAGCTGTGGTGCTGGGAGCCACAAACCCCCTCGATCTACAGCGATAGATTAACGACCTGCAGGGGTTAAAAGCAAACTCCCAGTAGGAGGCAATCAAGATCCCAGGGAATTTACATGGAAAAAGCTACACAGGTGCAGATTACTGCTGAACAATTGTTCACACGTAATATTCATGAGGGGAGCGATTACCAGATACCTGCACATAAGAGAAGAGCCCGCTTACATCAGCATGCATAAGAGCTGCATAACCTTACTGGATAGTTTCTGCAAGTGCAAAAATATTAATAAATAAGAACTCACACCTACTATTAACAAGGTGGGGTGATTGCCAGGAATGCTGATAAGGGTTAAGAGTGTGCGTATTCTAGCCCAAATATTAGCAAACACCAGGTTTGATATTTTTTTCAGTATGAAGTAAGGGCCTGTGATACAAGGGAGCATAGCTCGTCATTTTTTTTGGGCACTTAAAGCATGCTGGCAAACCCGCTCAATCGAAGAGTATGGGCGTCACCAATGTGTCGTAAGCCAGCATTGTGCACCACATGATTGGTACCCTTTAGCCTCTATCTCTGTGCTTCAATACCAGATATACCACCCCCATCATGGATAGTTGATGGGTGCGTGGCTGTTCATAAGTATTTTTGCACTTCAGTAAGCCCCTCTATACGATACTGCCACTCTTCTGGATGCTGGTGCAAACTGGCTTTTAACTTGGGGGCAGAATACTGATTAACAATCACACCCTACTTTGCATGAGGGGAGCAATTGCATAGTACATAACTGCTTACATGTAACTTCTCCCAAATAATGCTGGGGCGTTATTGCCTCCTACTGCAAATGAATTTTTAACTTGCCTCTGTAGCAGTAAGTAGGACCTTCTTACTGTTATTTTAGGTAAAGAACGTCCCATTTTTCTTTGAGTTTTTGTAAATAAATAAGCCTAAAGAACTGTATATACTCTATTCGAGAGTACACTTACCTGCTGCTACAACTGAGCATGTTACAAAGAACATTCCAACCGCAATCCTCTTGAGTGATGAGGGTAAGAAGCCCCTTCTTTTCAGAACTGGGTCCACCAACTTATCCTTCAGTGGTATCAGGATCAAAATAAGCACTGCATCAAACATAGTAAGCCACGCAGCTGGAAACTGCAACATAAAATGAGGATTAAAGTTTAGAAAAGGCAACTATAAAAACAAGTGTTTAATAACGGTCAATTCCCCTTCCATCTGATGTAGTGTAATGTTAAGACCTTATGTAAAAACTGTAATCATCATCTGCTTCAATCATTTATTTCATACCCGACTCATTTTAGATCCACACAGCTCAAAAGGAAAAAAAAATAAAATATGAGGGATACGTGGCTTTTGGTTGACGTTTCAGGATGAACAAAAGATTTCTTAACTTTTTTTAATGAACAAATTCTAACCATCTCTTAACTGTAGAATGCACATGTCCAACTGTTCAATGTTTCAGTACGTTTTGCACAACTTGCTGATCTCTAAGGGCATGTTCACATGGCGTTTTTGAACGAGGTTTTCGGAGCGTTTCCTCGCTCAAAACGCTTCCAGAATGCCATCAGCTCATTTTATTGATTCCTATGTAAAACCTCGTTGTAGTTCACACACGACAAGGTTTTTACACGCTTCTTTGGAAGCGATGAAAAAGTAGTGTTATGTCAATTCTTGAAGAGCGACGGAGCCGTGATTTTTTATCCTGGCTATTCATTTGTATGGGTAAAAACCTTGTCGAAAACCTGATCCAAAACCTCATCTGAAGAAACATGTTTCAGGCGAGGTTTTGATGTGGTTTGGACGAGGTTTTGGGCGAGGAACCGCTCCGAAAACCTTGTCCAAAACCGCTGTGTGAACATGCCCTAACAAGGAGCTTAATGGAAAAAATTCACAACCGGTGTTTGACCCCTAAACCACCCAATAAGTTTAGGGGATCAATTTTAATTGCCATTTAAAGTGACTGTGCTTTGCCTACATCACACACTGATAACTGCTTCAAAAGAAACAATGCCCTGCAGAACCTGATGATGAATGCCACACAACTCCAAGTACATATAAGGGAGGTGAGAGACAACAAACTGTCAAATCAGACCATTCGTAACCGTTTACATCAGCGTGGTCTGCGTGATAGACGGACGGCAATGGTATCCGACCTGTACCCAACCTGGCTGATGCTCAGCACTCAATGACGTCTCCATCGTTGGCAGGCATCATTTGAGTGATTCGACTCATCACTGAACATCAACCTAAGTGCTCCCTGGCCCATGCAAGATGATGATGCTGGTGCCTGGTGGTGTGGTCAGGTACCCCTGCCGGTCGTTTAGCATAAGGACCATGCTGCTATTAACAGTAACAAATAATCTAAATGGACACTTGGTTGCCTCAGCTCCCCTAAACATGCCTGGAGTTGTGTGGCATTCATCATCCGATTCCTAAGGGCATTGTTTACAATGAAGCAGTCAGTGTGTGATGTAGCCAAAGGATTGCCACTTCTTTGCCTTTCTGTAACTAGTTCAGTCTCTCTCTATTACAACCTGCTGATGACACTCTAAGCTTAGTGGTCACTTCTATTTGAGAGCATCCTGCTTGAAACCTTTCAATGGCGAAGTACTGTTGATCAATTGTAAGGTGTTTTCTTGGTCTCATGTCAAAATGTGAATCGAACCTGGTTGTCTACCTAAGCACAGTTCCATACAGGCGAGTGATTTTCCTGTATGGATCATCCATCCTTCATACTTACCCAATAAGGGTGTATCACTAGAGTAGCCTCTGGCAGGAAATCACAAACTATGGGTCTGTATGCACAATTACTGATCCACTACATAACAGAATATAAAATTCAGAAGGACGGATGCTTACCGTATGACTTTCACTGTTAAATATCTGTGGAATTTTCAAATGCAGACTCTGGAGAACATATGTGGTTTGCATCTATTAAAGTAAAAGGAATAGACAAATTATATTGATATTAGAAGCCAAAAGATTAGTCAGTGTACAATGAAAAGTTATGCAACTACACCGATTTTTCCCCAGTAAAACTACAGACCCCCAAAAATTTTGATCCTGATTTTTCGAGGACCAATCAGCTCTGGTTTCCCACACAGCACAAAAGCCCCCAAAATCATGAAAAAAATCATGATAGATTTCCCAAAACGGGGCCTTAGCACCCGGGCTTTTAGGGAGTGGGAAAGGTATTTTCCCGGATTTCCACCATAAAAGGGACCGCCCTCCGACCCCCAAAATAATAATAAGTTGGCCCCAATAGTTCAAATGAAAAAGCGAAAGGGAGGATTTGGGTCCGCCCAAGGGGGCTTAACGGCCCCAAAATTTTTCAGCCTCAAAAACAGGGAGGAGTGAAATTAAAATAAACTTTGGACAGCAAAGCCCCCACCCCAAAGGGGGGAAAAGTTTCCCGCCCCCAATGGCAAACAGATTTAAAGAAAATTTTTTTTCACCTGTTTTCAAAGTAGAAGATTTTAAAACCAAATTCATTAAAACTGACTGGGGGCCTAAAAGGCAATTCCTTTATCCCCGGGACATTTTTTAAAAAGCAACTTTTTGGAAAACCGAATATCCCCCCAAACCCCAAGTTGGGAAGAGACCCCCGGGTTCTCTAGCCTGGGAAAAACATGAAAATCAGAATGAGGTCATGAAAAATCGGGATCTGATGGAGGCAATACTTTTTTCCCCAAGAACAAATTCAGAAACTTCACAAATTTTCCTGCGGGTTTTTTGAAATATTTAAAATTTTTTTTATGGTGCCCCTAAAGTCATTTCCAATAAACATTTTTTAACCTGACAAAAGAAAAAATTGAGAAAAAAGGGTTTTAAAACTTGTTGATTTTCGGGCTCCATATTTTTTCATCCACTACAGTTTTGTACTTTGGGCTACTGTAATTTTTTTAAACCGGTCATTTTAAACCTATCTTATACTTTAAATTTATTTGGGCAAGTTTTTTAGCTTCTGCTTATTTAAAATTTTTTGCTCCAAAAAATTTCGGGGTTTTAAATTTTTTTTAAATTTTTTGTTATTTTTTTGGGGAAAATCCCCCTTTTTGGTTTTTCAATACGCCCCCGAATCCCGGGGCTCTAAAATCCAAATTCAACACTTTCTTGACCAAAATCTGATCCCAGGCCCCTTTCCCTACACTTTCCCCAAATTTTTGGGTTTCGGATTTGGATTTTGGATAAAAATAAAAATTTTTTCTTCAACCCAAACCCACAATGTTAAAAAAGATCAAAACATTTTTCCCCCTTTTTTGGGCTTTCAGAGCCCCTTCTTCCCCTTTTTAAAAGCTTGTTTAAATTGCACCCATAAGGGGGTAAACAGCTTGATTTTAAACCATTTTACAACAGTAAAGTTTTTACTTAAACATGCGGGAAAAGAGGGAGTCAGGGGGGAAAAGGTTTTGGGGAAAATTGGGGGTGGGGAAGTGGGGGCTTTTTCCCCTTGCCGACTCCACAGCCCTGTTTTAAGCAGGAAAATTTGGAAAAAAGGGGTTGGCATTCCCCCAAAAATTGTTACATAACCTGAAATATACGCCAAAAGGGAAAAAAGGGCCCGGGAAAAGGGGGATGACCCTTTACCGGGGCTTTCCCCTTCTTCATTTTAAATTTTCCCTCTAAAACGGTCCACCCCGTGAAGCCTTGGCCATGTCTAAAATGTTTTGGTGGGGCCTCTGGGAACCATTGCTTTGACTGATTTTACAAACAGAAAGAAATCGCACATTACATGTTTAATACGTGTTCTCAAAAGAATAAAAAATTAGGTTTTTTTCTTCCCATCTGAAAACAGAGGTTCAAAAGCCCCTTGTGGCAATTCTCCCAAATTTTTGATGGGAGGGGGAAAAAAAAAAAAAAAAAAAAAAAATACTATGAAATGAATGCATAAATCATGCTGGATGGCCCAAACTCTTTTAATTTTGGGAAATGCCCAGACTCCTTTTAACATCCATGGGAAATGGATGCATTAAACACGAAAGCTTTTATAAAAAAACCAAACCCCACAATGGAAAAGTGTGAACGGGAGCTTCCCAAAACATCAGTATTAAAATAAAATCAACATTTGGGATAAAACCCGGGGAGAACGCCCAAATTAGCTGATCAGATAATCTGTAAGAAAGACTATTCCTCAGCACAACACTAGACCACAAAAACATTGACAATATAGTAAGCAGGACAAACCCAAAAATCCTCTATATGAGCTTCTTAAAAGGACAATCAGAAGTGTGTCTGTGCTCTTTCTTTTACCTCCCAAAAGTCTCTTGTTTTTCCCCCTTGACTTCAGCAATTTTTTGCTAAACAAAAACCTTGAAATAAAAAACAGGGGTGGGTCCTCTCGGGTAATACCAAATAAGACAAGGGTGGAGAAGAAAAAGGTTTTTTTAAGCAGACAAAAAGAAAATACTTTAAGGCAAATGAAACCCACAATAAGAGTTTGGAAATTTTAAAAAGAAACGCGCGGGCCAAAAGGGTGAACTACTAAAGCGCGGAGTGGACGGCCCCATACATTTCTATTATCCACAGTTCGTAACTGCCGGGAAGTAGTAACATGTTACTTTTTTCCCCCAGCGCACAATAGATGCGTATTGTGCACTCGGGAAGACAGGCAAAAACCCACGGGCCCCCGGAGCTAAAAATTTAAACCCGTATTTTCCCGGGACAAAATTTCAGTTTTAAAATTGCACCCGAAAATTTTTTGCGGGGGAAAAACGCCCCAAAACATGTGAATACCAAACCCCTTAAACCTCCACAAAAAATTTGGGCCCACTTTTCCACTTCATTTAAACAAGATGAAACGGGGACTTGTTTTTTCTACAAAAATTGCTTTTTCCCAGTTACACCATGTAAAAAACAAAAGGGAAAAACCAAAAAAACCCTATTTTTTTTTTTTTTTTGGGGTTTGGGAAAAATTGCCAACCATTTGGGTTGGGGGGGGGTAAAAATTTTGGGTTAAAAACGTTTAACATAAATCCCCAAACTTCCCATTAAAAAATCCAGGGATAAAAATTTTTAGATTTTTTGCTAGTTTTTTTTTTTTTTTAAAATTTTAAAATTCTGTAACCAATAATTTTTTAAATCTTGAAACTCACCAAGCTTTTAAATTTGGCGGGGTTTAGGTATTTTTTTTTACCCAGTACCCCCAATTAGGAGGGTGTAAAAACTCTAAATCACTTTTTAAGCTGGGGAAAAATGAATGAGGAAAAAAAATTAAATATAAATATTTTCAGTGTTCACTGTACAAAAAAGTTTTTTCCAATAAAATCAGATTTTTTCCCAGTTTAGTGGAACCAAATAATGTTTTTTAAATTTTTTTATTATTGAAAAATTTTTTTTAAAACTTAAAAAAAAGTTTACAAAATCTAATGAGAAAAATCTTATTTTTCTTTTCCAGGGGAACCCCTCCAAGGTACAGTTCCCCAGGGGATTTGATTGCTTTGAAAAACTTTCGGAAAAATGAATTTTTTTGCGGGGCCAACACACAAGTGCATTCCAATTACATCTGAAAAATCCCCGGGGTTTTTAAAAAAATTAGAAATCATGATCTCTAAAAAGGGTTTTTTATTTGGGCACCCATTTGCCCCCCCACTAAAACCCCCTTGAAAGCTCAAGATGTCCTTTAAAAAGGCTTTTTACCCTAGGGGATTCAAAAATTTAATTTAAATTTTAACTTTTGGGAAAAAACCGGAAACCAAAAAACCCCAAAGGGCCTACACCGATTTTTGATGCAGACTGCCTTTTGGGGAAATTTACATGAGGATTAGCCCCAGCGTAATTCAATACTGCTAAATTGTAGCACCAGATTTTAAGATATGCAGTGTGGTCACTATTCCACCACTTATTTAATGGGTTTATTGATTTTAAATAAGCACTTGCTTTGGGGATGTGAAAATTTTTGGGTTTGATTTGATGAGAATTTCTGGCTTGGAACCCGCACCAAAACCCTCATTAATCCCTTTACTTTTTAGGAAAAACAGATGAAAAACTTTTTGTTTGTGATCCTGATAAAGGGCAAGAAAAACAAAAAATTAAATTACCAACAACACAAAAAGGGAAGGCCCTTAAGGGCTGAACAGAGGTCCCCAAAAAAAAAAAGGAAAAAAAAACAAATTTGAGGATTTTCATCAAAGAGCTTATTTTAGGTACATAGGATCCAGCAATATCCTGGTGCTGGTTGTAAATACTGTACATATAGCCAGTCACATCCTGACCCCCCCCATTTTTTTAAAATATTTTAAAAACCCTGTAGTTTTATCCGGGCTTCCTGTACACAGAGAAAGCCTGGGAAATTCGGAAAATTGCCGGAAAAAAGGAAACTCCCAAACCCTTTGGCCTTGGAAAAAAAAAAGACAGTCTGCCCCGCACAGGAAAAAAAAAAAAAGGGAGACCCCCAATGCAGACGGGGGGAGGGATGTATCCATGGGGGAATCCAATGTTTTCCCTGCCAAAAAAAACCCCGCAATCCCACCAAAAAGAAAAAACTTTGCTCCCGGGTTTTAATGCTCCAATTAAAACCCAAATTTTAAAAAAACTACAAATTTGCCTCGGCCCTGGGCCCCCTTTGACCAAAAAGAAAAACAAAAGGGCGACGGGAAATTTACTATACAGTAATAAAACGTAAGGGGGATGTTCAAACGGCGTTTTTCACCCCGGGTTTTGGGGATTCGTTTTTAGATGTTTTTTTGGGAACCGGATTTTGGATTCTAAATGGCCCAAAAAACCAAAATCTAACAATGTGCAGTTTTATTTTACTCGCTTTAAAATAAAAACAAACTTTCAGCATTCAAAACAATAAAATAGGCCATTCGGGTTTCCCTTTGCTTTTTTTAGTAAAGCCCCCTTTCCCGGATCCGTTCCAAAAATTTGGGTCATGCCCAATTTTTAAAACCAAAAAGACGGACCCCAAAACCCCCAAATTTAAAAAACTATGGGGTTTAACGATCCTGCAAAAACCCAACCCACAAAACCCCAAAAACACCTCCTTTTTGGGAAATGCTTTTTTTGGATCCGATTGATGCACCCTTTTTTGGGAAAGCAAATTTTCGGATCCGAAACAAAGTGAGAAACAACCCAAAAGGGTTTAATAAACAGAGGGCCTGGGGGGCCCAAACACAAAAGGGGGTTTTTTTAAAAAAGAAACATTTTTGGTGCAGTTTTTTAACTGTGCTCCCAATTAAACGGCTTTAAATTACCACCAAGGGCTTCTCTTTTTGGAAAAAGTAATCAGTGTGTTTCCCGTGAAAAACCCCAAGGGCTTATTCCCGACGGATTTGGGGAACCCGTATTGCGCTCAAAAATCCCCGTGAATAAGGGGGGGGAAAACGGGCCGGAGCGCGGCGGGGGCCCCCCCCCCCCCGGCCCCCATAGACAATGCATTGTTTAGGGGCGCGAACCCCCCGTAAAAAATGTGCATGTTTATTTTTTCTCTCCCCAGGGGTTTCCCGCCGAGCGGGGGGGGACCCGAGGGAATCCCCCAGTTCTCTTTGAGAGCATGGTTTAACCCCGAAATTTAACTTACCCAGGGAAATTTTGGCGCGAAATTGCAGTGCAAACCCGGGTGGGGCAAAAGGGGCCCCAAATTTCCCGCGGCAAAAATAAGCCATGTAAAACGGGGCCTTTTGGGGTATCCACAAACTTTAAAAACCCATCTTTGGGATTTTTTATTTTGAAACCCCCTTTCTTAACATTTAAAACAATTTGGAAAGAACTTGCTGAAAAAAAAAGGCATTTTAAAATTTGGAGTGCAGATAAAATCCCCCAAAAACTGCGCTGTGTGAAAGCACCCTAAAAATAAACCCTTCCCCAAAACCAAAATCCAACTTTTAAAACCGAAAAAAATTTTAAAACCCCTGGCTAAAAAAAAAGAAAAAACCTAAAAAGTAGGTACGCCCCCAAAACCAAATAAAATTTTAAAAAACCAAAACAAAAACAAAAAAAAAGGAAAAATTTTGCAAAAAAAACCTGCTTAAAAAAAAAAAAGTTTTCCTTCCTCACAAAATTTTAATCAAAAAACCATTAACCCCAAGCCTTTTCGTGGGAGGAGACAAAGCTTCAATGAGAGCTCGCGGGCCTAAAAAATGATTTCTATGGAAAATGGGAAGGAAGGGAAAAGGAAGAAAACACAACCAGCAGAAAATGGAGTAACATTACACAGCAAAAAGGGAGCGTGAAAGAAAGGGGTCCCGTACCGGGGAAAAAGAACACTGCTAGCACCCATCCCCTACGTTTTCCCTTTCTGTTTAAAAACCTCTGTCAATGGACTTCTAGGGGCCGGCCCTGCGAGGAAATGCTCTTAGTGAGGTGGGAAAAAGTTACGCCTTTGCAAAGAAAAAATTTCTCCTGCAAATTCTAACGACAAAAAAAACCCGGGAGGAAAAGAGAAATAAAATTTTTTCTTTAACCCAAACAAAACCAAAAAATTTGTTTTTGATTTTAAATACTGGTTTTTTTTTAAATAACTGAAGCTACACTAAGTCAAGGATCAGAATTTTTAACAAATTAGGCAATGTTCAAAAAATCTAAAACCCGGGGAAATTTATCAAAATAACGGCATCTAAAAACGTACCCTCCCGGGGCAAAAAAAAAACCCTGGAATGTAAAACTTTTTGTGATGAATTTTCCAATTGAGATAAATGGATTGCCCATTAAAAAAAAAAACCAAACACGTATCGCAAACCGGATTTGGATACAGAATTTTGGGGTTTAAATTCCATAAACCAAAAATCTGTTGTTAAAAAACCAAAAACCCCAACCTTTGCAGTCAAAAAATTTTTTTAAGGGGCCACTGAAATTTTAAAACGGTCAAGGGTTCAAAATTCACTTTGTTGCCCTTTGCCAACCAGAGAGCAAACTTTCATTTCATATAGTCCCAAAGGAGAAATAAAAAGGGGCCCCCTCTGAAGGTTTTTTGGGAAACCCAAAAAAGCTTTTTACCCAAGTTTTCATACATGTGGCCCCAAGTGTTTAAAAGAAAGAAAAAAAAAATCAAAGTCACCTCTAACCTGCACGGGTTTTTATTTCCCATCCCAAATTAATTTTTATTAAAAAAAAAAACAAACACAATTTTTTTATAATACTGGACCCAAAAAAGTGTGAAAGTTTTCCCCTTATCCCATTTTAGTGGGTAAACTTGACGCAGCCTCTCCCTTGGAGGTTTTTTGAAAAGTAGCAGAAAAAACTGTAAACAAATTCTAAAAGCAGAAATTTGTCGAAACAAACAAAATACACTAACACTCAGCACAGTTACAGATGGAGTCCAGCAGCAAGATGTGCCTTATAAACACGTTCCTTTTATCTTCACCTTGTTAGAAGGGTTTTCACAAGAAAAAAGGGGCCCAACCTAAACTTGGGGACCAGAGGGGTTTAAAACATTAAACCAAACGGGTTAAAAGCAAACCCCTTTGAATTTGGGCCCCAAGACCCCAACCAACCCCCAATCCAGTCACTATACCCATGGAGCCCACTGGCACTAGCAAAAAGTCCATAAAGCCCCCACAAACAAACATCACTTTTTTTCTCCCCCGCTGAGAAACCCCCTTTTTGCACCTTCTTTTCCATTTACAAAAAAATTAGAAAAAACCGGAAACAGAAACCCGATGGGCACCAAAAAACTTTTCCCCCAAAACATGAAAACGTCTTAAAAAAAGAACTGCCCCAAATGCTACAAAAACCCCTTCTTTTTTTACAAACTTTTCCCCACCTAAATGCCCTTTTAAAAAACCCCTCCTTTTCCTGGGCTCAGGACAAACGAATTTACGATAGCCGGAAAAAATAAAAACCCCCCTTTACAATAAACTCCCACAAATTGGGAGAAAATTGGTTTAAAAATGTGCAGGGCGCCAACTTGGCAAAATTTTTATTTCCCCAGAATTTGGGAACACAGAATATTTATCTGGGGCCCCCATACCCCAAGTGTCGGCCAGAAACCCCAGGGCTACTGAATGGGTATCTCTGCTCCAAAGAAAAGCTTTTTGGGGGAATAAGGCACCAAGTGGAAAAATTTTAAAAAAAGCCAAATTTCCCGCATTCTCAAGGAAATCAAACTTGGGGAGCAAGCGTACCTCCCAGCTGCCACAAAAGAACACCAACCAAAACAAGAAATTTTAATGTGTTTAAAGGGGGCGGAAGAGGGGGTAGGGGTAAAAGGCCGGGGTTTACGCCCCGGGGAAAAAAACCAAAAGAAAGGGTGCACTCCAAGCCGATGTGAAAAAAAGGGGTAAAACCCACTAAAAAGCTCCTTGGTAATTCCCCGCAGGAAAAAAAAAAGAGGGGAAAAGTGGGGGTTGGGTTTTGGGGTCACTTTTTTTTTCCCCCCCCCCAAAATATTTCTTTATAAAAGGGATTTTTTCACAAAAAAATTCTTGATGGGGCAGTAAAAATAAGCACTTTCAATTGGCTTGTATTACCTAGATCATTTAGTATAGCAGGTATAAACGAATCAGTGTGTTCTACACCTAACACTCCAGCATATGGGTGGGAAAGGTCCATACCCTCTTTTCTGCAATTGGCTGACTGATTTCATTCAACCTGTTATGACACGCCCCCGTGTGGCGATTGGCTGCCTGCACTCTTTGCTTACTCCCCTGAAAGTGAAACTAGGTGCCTCAACTTGTTGTGATGGTTGTTTTGTACAAAAAACCTGTTGAAACTCTCGTGCTAAAACGCTATGTGAAGGATCTGGGCAATTGGGAGTTTCTATGCTAAAATTAACTCCCCCCCCCTATAAAAACACCCTTTTTCAGCCCTGCCCCCATCCCCTATTACCAGCCTTATACACTATTTTCCTGAAACCCAAGGGGGGAGAGAGTGCTTCCTCCCCATTTGTTTCATCAGTTCAGGTGTATGCAAGATGTTCCACCAATACAGGTGTTTATACAAGGGTTGTGGGTGAGGAAAACCGCTCGCAGGCAAAAGAACCACTCGGGATCTGCAGAGCTGTGAATTTTCCCAAATATCCCCCGAATGTTCCATTTCGTGGGGGAAAACCCCCTACTGGGAGGAGAGATGCCTACTGAGTGGAGAGACACGCCCCTGGACTTGAAGCTGTAAGAGAAACAGCCGATTTCTGCAAAAAAGGTTTTGGATGGGGAAAACCCCAAAAAAAAAAAAATTTTTAAAATTTCTCATTTTTTTAAAAAAATTAAAATTATGGGTAGAACCAATGTTTAGTGTCGGTCATACACATAACCACACCACAGAATTTGTCCCATCATGAAAAAAAAAAAAAAAAAACGAGTCTCATGAAACAGATCTATCCTTTAATATTCTTGACTCATAATCAAAAGAGTGTATTGTTAATGCCAAGGAATAATAAAGTGCATAATGCTCCAGGAAAATCCCATAACACAACAGACTGTACCCAATAATGGACTGCTGTGGATGCATTTCTTATATACGCTGGCAGCTTTCCCAGCACACTGAATTCACAGATCATGAAGGTTTGGATTTCTTCCAACTGGTGGTTATAACTAGCAGCTCACAATGCAACCACATTCAGTTGTTGTTGTAGCAGTAGGACATTGTGATCCTAAAGGGGTTGTTCAAGAGTTTAATTTTTTTTTAATTTTCTGCTGCCCAAGGCTAAGTCTACAGGACTAGGACAAAACACCGGTCAGATTCTAATCAGAATACGCCCATTATTTTACACTGTTTTTTGTCTGGGTTTTCGGGCATCCCATTCAATACATCAGTACTATAACCCGCTGTTATCAAGTGATATATGGCAGATTATAGAACACATTCACAAACAAGCGGTTTCGAAATTTGACCTCTGAAAATCCAAGCTGTGTAGACTACATCTCGGTTTGTCAATAGAGAAATATGGGGATGATTTACAGTTAGATTTGTGGATTCCAAATACTGAATGCACTTGAAAATCAGACAGTAAATTACTGTCGTGTAGACGTAGCCTAATACAACAAAGAACACATACTTCCCTTTTCACTCACTTAACGCATACAGCAAAAAAAAAAAAAAAATTAAAATTGCTCGATATAAACCGAGCTCCGGTAAAGGATCCAACACACATTAATCCAATTCTTTTAACAAATACCGCATATAGCGTGTTTTCGGGATTGTTGCTCTGCTTTGGGTAATGACAAAACGCCTTAAAACATCACAACAACAAAAAGACCTGCCTGGTAAAACCAGAAGTGGTAACGGATGTCAGAGGTTACACTTAAAAGGGGTGTTCCCAAAAAGCCTCTAACAGCTAGCAAGCAGGTTGGCGTGTAGCTAGCTAAGAGTTGACCTTCTTAGGCCTTGTCCCCACGGCACGGGTTTGCAGCCAGTTTTACAGACTGTTTTCTGTTTCGAAAAAAGTCTGTAAACCGGCTGACAAATCTTTACATGTACCGCTATGGAAAACCCGCACAGCCGTCCCCACTGCATGGGTTTTCCACCTGGCGGTTTTTTCAGACAGCCGGCGGTCCGAAAAACATTGAACATGTTCATTCTTCCGCCCAGTTTTCAGACAGAATATCAATATGTCTATGTGAAAGGGGAGAGCTTGTCTCCGTTAATCGCAGAAAAAAGCCGTTCCCCCTGCGGCCATGTGCACGGCACGAAAACAGTGCAAATACTGGTCGGTTAAGCCGACCGGTATTTGTCCTGTGCCGCAGGAACGCGCCCTTAGGCTATGTCTACCACAGTAGTGGACAAAACAACCTGAAAACCAAATCCGAAAACAGTGGTTTTTTTTTTTTAGCCCACTCCCTGTAAAATGTGGAAAAGATTTTTTTGGCCGCTTTCCCTTTTTTTTGGGCAAAGTGCACAGCATTATATATTTGCTTTGGTTTTTCTGAAAAAAAAATGGCCCCAAAAAAACAGCCCCTCCAGCTTTACTAGCCCCAAATGAAAATTTTCTGCAACTATTTAAAAATTTAATGAAAATTCTGAATAAATTCAGCAGAATGTTCTACATTACATCCACTGAAAAAAAAGTGAGTAAAACCAACCAAAATCATTAGGTAAACTGCTGCACAGAAGCAGATATGCTTTGGTAAAGAGGATCATTGAAATCCAAAATAATCACAAGTCAGTCCTGCATATGGCCACATAGGATGGCCCTACCCTATAGCTCAACCATGCAACCAACACAGACAGAAAAGTGTTACAGTATGTAATCTCTGGGGAGAAAAAAAAAAAAAAAAACACTTTACAAATGTGCACTGAAACTAGCCACTGATAAACCACGATGCATGTCCCTGGCAAAAATCTTAGACCCCCCGAAAATTACAGTGTTACTTGCATCTAAGAAAACCGTCAAAACACAAAAAAACCACATGAAATTGGTCGGGTATATTCAAAGCTTTTTTAAATGTAGTTCCCCCAAAAAACGGATTCAACCGCTGGTAAACCCAAGTATTTATGGTTTGTTCACACGGAGTTACACTGTGTTAAAGCGCTTTTAGGACTCGGGGGGACCACAGTGTGGCCTAAAGAGGTTTAAAAACATTTGCAGGATTTCATTGCTGTCTATGCCAAAACACAGAGAGCGTTAAAATGAGAGTCGCCGTGCGTGTTTAAAAGGGAAAACCCCGTCCGTTTGAAAAGATTGCATCTTTTTTTAAAGACGGGCGGAGTTGCGTTTTTGAAACCGCGCGGGTCTCTCATGTGAACGCTGCTTGTGTTCGGCATAGACGAAATGAAATCTCCTGCTTTTTTTTTGATCGTCTTAGGTCCAACTGTCGTCCCAAGACGGATCCAAAAAGCGTTTTAAAACAGTTTTTTCCCCGTGGAAAAAAAAGCCCTAACAAACCCTTTTTAAAAAAGAGGGGAACCCCGGACTTCCTAAAGGGCCCCTTAAATCTTTGCTGAAGTTTCTCTTTCCCTTTTGGGGTATTTTTCGGTGGTTTGGAATTTTGTCAGTAACATATTGTGGTTTGCCACTGACAAGTTTCAGGGTATTTTTAAAAGTTCTCATTTTGTATAAAATGGAATATATATATATATTTTTTTTTTTTTAATTCACATGCTATGCAACACTTTTCTTTCCTCTTTTTGTGCTGGTCCCAACTAGACATTTCTGGTGACCCTGCAAAGATTTTCAGAGACGTTAATAGAAAACCAAAAAGGTGCAAAGCAGTAATCAGGATTTAAGGGTGGGATCTTAACCCTTACAAAATCCACCGACATGGGTGGATATTTTACCCCTCAACTCGGGAAAATTTTTGGGTTTGAATCCACGTTTAAGAGTCCGGCTTCTAGCACCAATGAAGGTAGCAAATCTTTATGCGGTTTTTTGGGCCACCAAAGGGCCTTTGTTGAAAGTGTCCAGCAGAAAGGGACTATCTTTTTTGCCATAGAACCAATCAGTGTCAATTTTCATTTTTAAAGGCACTTAGGAAATAAAAGCTGAGCTTGTTGGTTGCTATGGGCAACAAAGATAGTTTGGCTTGTTCACCAGATAATTGTGGGGGGTTTTTTTCGTGTGTTTTTGGGCTCGAGGGGCGGAAGCTCCTGCGGGGGGGGTCGAAATCCCACCGGCCATAGACTTTGTTACTAGTGCGCGTATTCGCCGCTGTAATTGAAGTCACTTATCCCCCGTTGCGTTTGCACGAGGGGGGGGAGAGGAGACGGAATCTTACGGGCAATACGGGGCGAGATAACCCCTTTTAAAGCTGTGGAACTGGCCTTATGTCGACAGCTTCATATCTGTTGCCCTACAACAACAGAAGTCAGCTTTCTTTTCATATAGTGCTCGGGAAAAAATAAAAGGGAGCGTGTTGGTTGCTATGGGCAACAAAAAAGTCTTACTGCTAGACGTTTTCATACAAAAGGCCATAGTATTAGTCTTGATTTTTTTCAGGGGAACTCTTGTAAAACTAGTGCATTAACTCCCAGGGAACTCCCTGACCTTTCACGGAACAAGAGAGGGGTTTCACACAATGGTTTTTTAAAACTGCAAATGAACTTTTTTTTTTTTTTTTTTATTATTATTTTACCAAAATTTCACTTTTGTTCCAAACTAAGAGTTCATTACAAGACCACCTATATAAAAAAAAAAAAAAAAACACCATGCCTTTTTACTGAATGCATTTCTGATGTAGTTGAGAAATGCAGCAATGTAATGCATAAACCAAGCCTTACTGAGCCAAAAAATACACAAAAATAAAAATATACTAAAAACCTCAGCTTTTTGACAAGATTTATATCACTATGCAAAAAAGTTGGGGTTTTTTGGGTTTTTGGTTTGAAATTTCAGGTGAACATATATACACACCACAAACACATTTTTCCCCCGAAAAAAAAGAACCCCAAAAGGACTAGAAAAAGTTTTTTGTTGTTTCCCCTAATATAAGGAAACCCCCCGAAAAAAAGCATAGCAAAAATTCATTGGGGGTTGAAGGACCTGTGGGGGGTCTTTAGACCAGGGTGGAAAAAAATCAATTTTTTTTTTTTTTAAAAAAATTGTTTTTTTTAAAAATCGGATTTTCAATAAATGCTTTTTGAGGAAATATTTTACTATCCCAAAAAGGGTTCTTCCATCTGAGATAAAACCGAGTTGTTTAAATCAGTAGAAAAAAAAAGGGTGTATAGGTGTAAAAATTTCCCAATGCCATGCTCTTCCAGAGGTTTCTGGGGATTTGTGGGAGTTTTCTCATTTTATCACAGACCCGCTTTATTACGCAGTTTCAAACTGAATTTGATCCGCAGAGGTTTCCCCGCTTTCCAGCAAAAATGTTTCAAATGAAAAAAAGTTGAGAAAAAGACCCTTAAACCCATTGTTTAAAACCATGAATCAGAAACAACCCCCCTTTAGTGCCAAATCCAAGAAGTTAGACAAAGTTTTTATTTTTGGAGTGGAATGATCTGCACAACCCAAAAAAGAATGTGAATCTAAGTGTGAGGAGGAGGAAGGGCAAGCAGAAAAAAAATGAAAGTGAAACTTGAGACAATTCAGCTAGCCAGAAGACAAGTCTGGTTTGGGGGTTGTGTTCGATCTGGGTTTATTACTTTTTTTCTTTTAAGGCAGCAGGCCCTAAAAAAAGACCCAGTTTGGGAAAATTTTAAATGAAACTCCTTGCTATCGGTTAAAAAGGGAGGCATGCGTGCAAATGCAAAGATGAACAAAGATGAAGGCCTGGTGGGGGCGAAAAGAGGCAAATCATGAGAAGTGCGGGTGATGAAGATGCCAAAAAACCTTCTGAACAGGCGGACTTCAGGTTGTAAAAATTTTTATTGAAACCCATTTTTAAAGATGAACTGTAAAGTTTTGAGAAAAAAAATTTTTTTTTATTATTATGATGTTACTGTATTTGGGGACAGTTATGATGAAGAAAAAAAATATTCTTTTGGGGCAGGGGGGATGTGTTTGAGAATAAGCAGAAATTGTATAAAAATTTAAAAAAAACGCATTGACTTTTTTTGTTTAGGGGAATTTATGGATTCGGAAATATCCCCTCCAGTCACTCATCCTGTTCTACAGTTTCAGAGTTTACATCCAGGATAGTGCTTATTAGCAGCAGATCATATCAGACACCCACGCCACATTCACCCTCCCCAAAAAAAGGGAAAAAAAAAACCTCCTGGGGAAACCCCCATAGATGGTTTGTGATAAAATAGCAGTTAGAAAAGAGTTGTTTTATGAAAAAATTGCCCGTTTTTTTGCAAGAATTTCTTTCCGCTGACAGAGAAAACCCACATTTCTTAATATGGTTCAGTACTGAGACAGGTACAGTCCACCCCCGCAGGCTGTGTTGCGGGAAAAGCCCGGATCAAAAGGGTTGCAGGAAAAGGGCAATGTGAACAGCTCTGGAGGGTAAAATTTTTTAACCTAAGTTTGATGGTGGAGTAATGTCCCCTGATTTTTGTATGGTTGTTAAAAAGAAAAAGGTAAAGTTTCCTTGCACAAAAAATGATCGTCAGGAAAAAGCACACAGCAGAAAACTTACAAAAAGTGGCAGTAAAAGCTATAACGCATGTGCAAAAATTCAATGTCTAGTCGCGTTTGGTCACCAAAAACTGGGAAAAAGTATCCAAAATGAGAAAAGATTTTGAAGAGAAAGGGGGGGAAAACCAAAACTGTAATAACATATGGTTGCAGTGTCTTTGTGCACCTCTTAGCCAAAGTTTAAGTGTTCCCGAAAAAAAAGGCTAATGTTGTTGAAATTGCTAAATTTCTTCCGTTTAAAAATCATTTTGCTGCGCACTCTGAAAAGGATGGGTGGAACCAAGCTATGCTCCAAAAGATGTTGATGGAATTGTGGTGGACTGTTTTGAGCAAATATATCAAAAAAGGCCTATTTGATGCCTTTGTGAAAAAAAAATCGAGATAAAAATTTGATGGCACTGTCCGGCCAAAATCCTCAACATTGGGTTAAGAGAAATGTTGAAAATATGCTGGCTTCCTGAAACCATTTCAAGCTTTAAACAAAAAAACAGAAAAATAGTGTTTTTTTTTGCAGATGCGTTGAAATTTGGAAGGAATGAGGAACACTTAAAAACAAACTAACATGGCAGAAATTTTTAAAAATTTCAAGCGTAAACAAACGAAGGGACAAGCACTGACCCAGTATTTTTTGGCAAATTTGTCAAAATCCAATATCGGGTCAAAAACCCAAGTGCTGGGAAAAGGAGTTAGCTATGACATGGGTATCAGCAAACTCCAATTTTTAAAGCCAAATATAATAAACTTCGGCTAAGGGGGAACCTTCAAGAAATATAAGTTTGCTGAAGATATTTTAAAAGGAAGGTCACACATAAATGGTGGAAGTCCCTTAAACGTTGGTTTGAGGGGTTTCAAGTATGATTTCATTTTTAAGCGTAGCTTTTCTGCGGCTTTTTGGAAAATTTTTCCCTTTCCCTTTTGGGTATTTATTCTAAATTGGAAATGGTTGGGACCCAATAAAGCAGGGGAAAACTTGTTTTTCTTTTCCGATTTTGAAAAGGAACAAAAAAGAAGAAGATGACGACAAGTGGCTAAGAGGAACAGTTTTTAAGTTTTTCATGTGTGTGGGTGACGTTAAAATTTCTTAAAATTTATATATATTTTGTTTAGCCAATTAGTTAACAAAATTGGATGTTTGTTTAAACAAATAACTTTGCTGTAAGTTATTGTTTCGTTGTAAAAATCTATTTTAAATTGTTTTTAAGGTCAGGTTATTTTTTTCCCTTTCCCAAGTCAAAAGAACATGGTGTCCAAAAATTTAAAGATTAACCATTAAAATTTGGGAGAAAAAAATTTAAAAAAATGATTCTAAAAATCTTCATTCTTGATGTTAAAATAGCAAGAAAATAGTTTAGGGAGAAACTTTTATTTAATCACTGATTTAAAACAAGCCTTACTGATGTGATTTAAATCGATTTAAAAATTTCCCCCTGATTGACTGATGTCACCACAGGTCCCAAACTCCCCAAAAAAGAGAGCAAAGTACATGTAATAAACAGAGGGGGAAAAGAAAAGGAGCAGCGATACGGGGCCCCCATGTAATTTTCCATCCCTTTTAGATAAGTCATTGAGCTGCCTAAAGTGTCCCTTAATACATATGCCCATGGTTTGGAATGTAAAATTTTAAAATGAGATATATATTGTACATTATAGACTACAACACCAGTACCAATCAATAATTCTCAGGGGGAAAAGAAGCCGGGTGCTGAGAGAATAAGAGGGGTCATTAAAATTCCCTTTTTCAGCGTAGAAAGGCAGGGGGGAGTCAATCATACCTGCCTTCTGTTCTCAGACAGCTCCCTATCCCTGTAGCATTACGATATTCATGAAGACTCTGTAAGGACACTCCAGAAAGTCCTCGTAGAATCACCTGCGTGCCACCTGGACATTTATAGCCCAAAGGCAGTTTGATAGTGAAACCATTGACAGGAGAAGCAAACGATCTCATGACAAAGGCATCTAGAAAAGGAGCGATATGTATTAGGCAGAAAGTAATGGTTTTTGAAGTAAATGTGTTGGAAGCAGTAAGAAGGAGCTAGTGTAAAGATCTGGGCAAATTGGACAAAAGCCAAATTTACAACGTGAAGGATAACCAGCTCACCTGGATGCACAGCCCAACTTGAGAGTTCTCCTTAGGTTCCCGTGCACGATCGGTGCCCAAGCTGCACCAGAGATAAACATGAAAAAAGACTTTTCATGAAAAGCCAAATTTAGTTGGTTAGATAACTGGATCAGAGCACCTCTAAGGCCTCGTTCACACGGCTTATTTGTCCGCGGATTGGCGCCGTACTCCGCCCCGGATTTGCGCTGCAGTATGGCGCCAATCCGTTAGAGTAATTACGGTAATCCACTGCTCTCATAGAGAATAGTGGATTCCGTCGCTCCTCCGCGCTCGGCGAATCCGCCGCGGGGGGAGAAAGTGACATGCACATTATTTACGGCGCGTACGCGCCGTAGATAATGACAGTCTATGGTGCCGGGGAGCGGCGCCCCCGCCACGCTCCGGCCCAGGTCCGCCCCTTATTCACGCCGGATTTGCGAGCGCAATCCGGCTCACAAATCCGGCGTGAATAAGCAGCAGCAGGTCTTGTATGTTGTTACTGTGTGAAGTAGTTAAGTACTCACCAAAAGTGATCCAAGAATGGATAATTTGTGAACCATCAATAGGAACATGCAAGGTTTACTGACGCGTGCAGGATGTGGAGGCCATTTGGGCCAAACCCAAAGAGGAGAACAAACTGCTGGAAGAGGTAAAGCTGGCCAAGATGAAAAGTGAACAGTCATTACAGTTTGGTGTATATGGGGTTGATGCCTTCACTAAAAGGCATGTACAGTGGGCATGTAAGCATCAGAACAGCACCTTGGAGCAATGGGAGAAGGTGGCCTGGTCTGAGGAGTAGCACTTTTCTTGACATCTTTTGGACAGTCATGGGCAGTTGTGTCACTTACTTGGGGTAGAGATGGTACTAGGAGGCACGGTGGGAACAAGGTGAGCCGGTGGAGGCAGAGTGATGCTCTGGACAAGGTTCTGCTGGGAAATCCTGGGCCCTGGCATTTATGTGGATGTTACTTTGAGATATACCACCTACCTGAACATTGATCAACACCTTACATACTACTTCATGATATTCTCCAAGACCAGTGGCCTCTTTTAGTGGCATAACGTGTCATGTTACACTGCACAAATTATTCAGTAATAGCTTGAGGAACATGCCAAAGTGCAACATTGACCTGTCCCCCAAGTGTCCCAGTTCTCAACCCAACTGAGCAGCTTTTGCCTTATAGACATTTAGAAAACTGGGGAACTCCACCACCACAGGAAAGACATTACACAAACCACTGGCAGAGAGTCCTGAAATGACACATGATCTGACTATAGAGCCAGCTGGTTGCTCTATCACTAGGCCCGTCTGGAAGATGAGCTTAAGCGAAAATGAGGATCTACTTTAAAAACATTCCCCACCCCCACAGTGGAAAGACCCTATAAATAACATCAAGTATGACCTGCACAAAGAGGAGACAAGTACACTAATTGTGAACAGTAAGATAAAGTGAGGTACTATGGAGGATGAATTTATATTATCTAGACACATTTTAGCTTATAACACCTTTTATACACCCGGTCAGTTTATCATCAGAATGCGGGATTGTAGAACGGATTGATTCTAGGAGAAACGTATTCATTTCCTGGAAAAAAGGTTTTCTTTTATCCTATAAAGCCTCATTCACACATTGCAGATTACAAATATTGATGTAAAATACTTTGCCAAACCAAAGCTAGGATTGAATTCTAAACACTGGGGAACCAATGGGAAGATCTATATGATCGCTTTGTATCCACTCTTGATTGTAGTTTTAAAATACTGACCAACTCTGCAGTGTGTGTACAAAGCCTAAGGGGGAAAATTCCCAAAAATAAAACATGCACAGACTGGGGATCAGTATATTATACCTGGGACTTTTTAGGAGTCAGGCCATCTTCAAAGACATGGAGATATGAGCCCAAAAATATATCAGTTTCAAGCCCTGTTCCCCATCCTCTCAAACCACATTCTTTTACTATACCCAACCTACATCACAAGCGCCAGTTCTGCCCCCTTGGGCAAGGTTCCCAACACTCAACCCTGTGTCTTACAACTTGTGGGTCAGTTATCTCTACTTACAAATGTTTTTATTTGTTTTTGTTGAACCCCCCCCCCCCACCCCACTTACTGCAGGTGTTGCAATTTAGTGAAGTTTTTTGTGTTCTAAAGTTGTATCCAATAAACATATTTTTACACTAAAAAGAAAAGGTAACAAAAAATATGGACTCCCCTCATTTTTTTGAAGTCTCTTGGTGATTATTTAACTTTGACCGGGATCTATTTAGCATTGTTTAGTTCGGAGTTTTAATCAAGGTTTTTTAAGCCCCGCGTGTTTACCGCGTTGGGCCCAAACACGCAGCTAACAAATAGCAATTGATTTACATTGCTTTAATATGAAACCCATCATTGTTTTAAACGAGTGATCACCCTAGGGTCTCATTTGTCTTTCGGATCCCTTCCAAAAAAAAGATGTCCACAGGGTCTGAAAATGTATCCCCCAAAAACTGTGTGAACATACCTTTGTTTTGCTCTGGTTTGGGGGCAATCTTTTTTTTTCCTTACGACAAATTACAACCCGTTTCACATTTCTAATGCTGGGTTTTTTTTTAGGGCATTAAATTTATGGGTTCGAGCAGCCATGAAGACTTCCCAAGAAAAGAGAAGCAGCATCATCCAGCTCATTGATAGAGTCTCTCGGCCCAAAAAATTGCCAAACTGCATCATGTGAGGCCCTGACAGCTGGAAGAATATGAAATGAAGCCCTTCCATTCTTTCCCCAACCCAAAAGAGGTAAACTTCCAGGCAAAATATCAGTCAACAAGTCGCTCATCACAAGGTCTATCAGTTCAGGCACAACAGACATGACAGTGGAGGGGACTCGTACTTTGTAAGAGTGAGATCACAGACGTCCATGCAACACGCATTACACAGGTCTGGAATGATGGCCCGAAAAAAGGGGAAGAAGCCTCCACTTCAATCTCATCTTAAGTGACATAAGGTATGAAAAGGATGACAATGTCCAGCAGGACAAGCCCCGAAGCAGACGCCAAGGTTGGAGAAGGAATGGTTCAATGACAAGGAAGTAGAGTTGCTCTATTTACCCCACAGTCCCCAGAACGCCACCCAATCCAACACTTGTGAGTAGAGTTTAAGAAAAAGCTGTGTCCGTACTCAAGTTCAGTCTACACCAACATTAGAAACATGTAGAAGAGATCTGGTATCAGATTTTGGTCGAGACATGCTTGAATCTGATCCAGAGTCCAGAAGGATTCAGGCAGTGCTGAAAGTCAAAGCAGGATTTATGAAACACTAAACATTTTTTTCTTAACATTTTGATATTCAGGAGCAAAACAGTAACAATACATGACCAGAATCTGCAGAACTATGCAGATGCTAAATACTTGCAAGTCATTTATATAAAGACAGGTAAGATGGATTGTCTATAAAATGATGGTAGCCTCATGTACAAAGCTGTAGTGAATGGTGAGATATGGAGCCTGAAAGTCAAAAGTTAAAAACATTGTTACCATTTTGCTTGTCAGTGTAAGTTCTACCTAAATAGCTTGATTATTATAAGGTGATAAACAGCCTGATGTTACCATTTTACTACAGTAAAGTTATCACTTAAACATGCACCATGTATGAGGAAGTTACAGTATACAGCACTTTTTTTTTTTTTTTTTTACAGACGTGTTAAATATCTGGCGGAATATGCAACATGCTTTCACACTGAAGTTTGTGGTGTTTTGGTGGGTTTTTTCACTTGCAGTACTGCACTTCAATTAACCTGCCTTTATTACCAGCAAGTTCCTTTCAGCTATCTAAATTGTTTCACAAGGTGTTACAAGCAAGTAATCAATTATGGTGCTTAGGGTGCTCTCACACGGTGCGTTTTTTCTGTGCAAGAAGGAACAGCAGTTAATGCTGTACATTGCTGCACAAAAAGCGCGGCAATTACCGTGATTTTACTGCGAAAATACCACGATTTTTGTGCAGCAATGTACAGCATTAATTGCTGTGCCTTCCTGTACAAAAAACGCATTGAAAAACCACAAAGACGCACCGCGTGAAAGTACCCTCCGGCCTTGTTCACACGGCTTATCTGGGCGCCGATTGGAGCCGTACTGTGCGCCGTATGGCTCCAATCCGTCCCAGTAATTACGGTAATCCACAGTTCTCTCCTCCCCGCCCGCCTCACCCCACGGCTGTCGGCGTAATTGTGGGGCGAAATCCGTCCCCGCAATTATGCCGGCAATAAGCTGTGTGAACAGGGCCTTCGGGTGCTTTCACACGCAGTTGCGTTTTTGGTGCAGAAATGTACAGCATTAATTCCTGTGCCTTTCTGCAAAAAGACGCATCTGAAAAACATAAAAAAATGCACCAAGGACGCACTGTGTGAAAGCACCCAAGGTGTGTCCTGTAATTAGCATCACAGAGGTCTTCCAATTTGTAATCCGTTTGCTTATTTAGAGGGTAAAAGGTAGTTACTGTGCAGCTTGGTGGTATGGGGTGTACTACACTGAACATGGACCAAAGGAAGGAGTTGCCTCAAGAGATTAGAAAGAAAATTAATAGACAAACATGTTAAAAGTAAAGGCTATAAGACCATCTCCAAACAGCTTCAGCTTCCTGCCACTACAGCTGTACATATTAAGAAGGTTAAGGTTCATGGGACTGTAGCCAACCTCCCAGGACATGGCCACAAAAAAAAATGACAAAATTGAAGAGAACGATAATATGAATGGTAACCAAATAGCCCAGAACTTACAAAGAGATCAGAAGTGAACTCAAAAGAAGTGAGGGTGCTTCAGTGTCAGATCACATAATCCGTCACAGTCTGACTTAAAGGGGTTGTCTCACTACAAGGATTGTTTTTAATATTAAAGATCTTACAAAAATAAGTCACTTAGCAATATATGTCCATTAACAGTGTCCTGCCTATTCTGAGATATCCACTCTTGTATGAGCTGCATCAGCTCTTTAGGTCACTATAGCTACAGACTTGTTTGATCTATCCTGATGGGCTGCCAGCACTGGTTGCTATAGCTACAGACCTGGCTTCTACTGCAGCCTAGTGGAAGCCAGTAAATATACCCCTGAATTCAAAGTGAAACCAAGAAAACAGGACCGAGGTAAGATGAATCAATGTAGTGAGACAAACCCTTTAATGGAAGCCAACTGTGGAGAAAACCACCATTGAAAACGAATCAAAAACAATATTGGAATTGAACCAAAATGCATATTGACAAACCACAAAGCTTCTGTCAGAAAGTCCTTTGGACAGATGAGACCACGCTGGAGTTTTCCCCCAAGTCACATCAGCTCTATGTTTAGATACGCAAAAATTAAGCATACAAAGGAAACATTGGGCCTCATTTATGAAAACTCTTCTAGTAAGACAGTCTTTGTCACCCATAGCAACCAGAGGTCAACTTTCATTTTTCCAGAGCAGTACATGAACTGAAAGCAGAGCTCTGACTGGTTTCTATGGGCAACAAAGAATCTTACAGCTAGACAGTTTTTATAAATGCAGTACATTGTATCTACTGTGAAACATGTACTTGGTTATATTTCAGGGCTGCTTTGCTGCATCGGGCGCAGGGCGTCTTGAATCTGTGCAGGGTACAATGAAATCTCAAGACTATCAAGGCATTCTGGAGCAAAATGTGCTGTCCACTGTCAGAAAGCTTGGTCTCAGCCGGAGATCCTCCAACAGGAGGATGACCCAAACCACACAACTGAAAACATCCAAGAATGGCTGAGAACAAAACATTAGACTGTTCTGAAGAGCCCCAGGGCTGTGGAGTCAGCAAGCCAAAGCCCTGACTCCTCAATTTCCCAAATCTCAGACTCCCTCATACATGGCGCATGTTTAAGTGATAACTTTACTGTAGTAAAATGATATCAGGCTGTTTATCACCTTATGATACAATAATCAAGCTATTTAGGTAGAACAGACACTGACAAGCTAAAGGGTAACAATGTTTTGATCTTTTGAACACTTGTGGGTAGAGTTGAAGAAAAGCTGTATTTGTATCCAAGTCCAGTCTGCACCAACATTGGGAATGTGGAGAAGAGACCTGGGATCAGATTTTGGTCAAGATGTGCTTGAATCGGATTCAGAGCCCAGAAGGATTCAGGCAGTATTGAAAACCAAAAGGTGGATTTCCCAAATACTAACAAAATACAAATTAACATTTTGATTTTTAGGAGCAAACAGTAACAATGCAGTTACAGGAAAGAATCTGCAGAACTGAGCAGATACTAAATACTTGCAAGTCAAATTTATGTATAAGATAGGTAAGATGACTGTATATAAAATTACAGTAACCTCATGTACAAAGCTGCAGTGGATGGTGAGATATGGAGCCTGAAAGTCACAAGTTCAAAACATTGTTATCCTTTTGCTTGTCAGTGTAAAATATATTTATTGGGAATGACTTTAGAACACAAAAAAAAATTGTAAATATGCAAAACGCTGCAAATCTTTTCCACTGTGGCAGCGCTTTGCCTGCTCCATGTCATCAATTACACTCATGTGACAAGGCTGAAGATATGGGAGCAGTAGTACTGGCCGGACCCAATGCCTCTTGCGCACTGCATCGAACTAACTGGACCAACTTATTATATACTTTGGGAGTCAGAGTCCAACTCCTGCAAAATAGGCACAGACTACGACTCCACAGCCCTGATGAGCCCTGTGCTAAACCCCACTAAACACCTGTGGAAGGAGCTGAAACGTGCAGCCTGGAGAAGGCACCTTCAGACAGCTGGAGTAGTTTGCTCATGAGCATCTGTGGTCAGGTACAGAAGCCTTATTGAGGGTTACAGAAATCATTTGCAGCAATTGCCTCGAAAGATTGTGCAGCAAAGCATTACATTAAGGCTTCCAGCACTTATGTCCAGACCAGTATCATTAGTTTTTGGTTTTTTTTATAATATTTTGTATTGAATCAAAAGTAAAGTCTGATTTTCACTTGTTGATTTTCAGTACATTTAAAATGAATTAAGGGCCGTTCACACAGCGTTTGTGAATCCGTGTTGGATCCGAAAACCGCATCCACGGATCTAACATGTATCCAACACACAGCCGCGTGTTTGGATGCTGCAGGATTGCACGCTCTAGTTTTAAACAGGGCTCCTGCTGCATCTTTTGGACCAAGAATGGACATGTCAGTTCTTGGGAGAGATCTGAAAGACATATCGGTGATCGCCGATGCACGTTTTAAATTAAATGCAATTTAAATCACATTGCTCTTTGTTAGATATGTGTTTGGGTCCGTTTAGTGTCTGATAGACGGATCCAAACAAGCATCTAAGGCTGTGTTACACGGCAATTATTGGGACGTATCTTGCCCCGTAATTCGCGGCGTACTGCGCTACATACAGGGCGAGAAGTCCCAGTCATTACTGTAATCCACAGTTCTCAGAGAACTATGGATTATGTCTTCTCTCTCCACCCGGAGAATACGCCGAGCGGGGAGAGAAGCGACATGTCAATTATTCACAGCGTATACGCACCGAGAATAATGAATGTCTATGGGGCCGGCGGGCTGCCGACCCCCACCCCCGCTCCGGAGCACACGGCGTGATTGCGGGGTGAAATAAAAACCTGCAATTACACCGTGTGAACATATCCAAAAAGCGTTGGCTTACAGGGACTCAACTCGCTGTGTGAACATACCCTTAGGCTATGTTCACACGACTTGTCCACGGCGTAATTGTGGGCACGGATTTCTCCCGCAATTACTCCGTGTGCTCCGGAGAGGGGGCGTGGCCGGCAGCGCGCCGGCCCCATAGACATTCATTATCCACAGTGCGTATCCCGCCATGAATAACTGACATGTCACTTTTTTTCCCCGGTCGCCGTATTTCGAGGAGATGGAATCCAAAGTTCTCTATGAGAACTGTGGATTATCGTAATGACTGACACGTATTTCAGCTGTAATTCACGCAGTACGGAGCAAATTACGGACTGTAATCCATCCCAAAATAAGCCGTGTGAACATAGCCTTACAGTGATCATTGTGGGTTTTTCCTTCCTTTGACGGAAGGCTACCAACAATCCTGTCCACATGTGTTGGCCACAGGGCTGGTTTTTCCTACATTATTGGAAGGCACCCCATTGATGGGAGCAGGTCACCCTGAACATGCTATCTGATCTGCAGGCAGCACGTGATAGAGCGAGCTGAGCAGACCAATAGATGTAATTTAGTGATTGACAGCCATCTCTGAATGCACAAAGAGGGAAGGCTGTCAATCACTTCTAATACCACCGCCTTGACTCAACCTAGAATAAAGCAGGATACTAATGGATTAAAAGTGCTACTGACTTTCCCCCCACAGGACTATACATATCAGTCTGCTCAGCACCTGCAGACAGCAGGTTACAGCACTGAAGATCAATGTGACAGGTTCCCTTTAAATTACTTCAGCACAAAAGCCACAAACCCACTTGTGCTACACATTTTACAAAGAAGATTTCCTGCAAGGATGGAGGACGGATGTAACAAAGAAAGATGAGGTCGTAAGATCTACATGGACACGTATAACCGGCTTCTTACACCATTCTACTCATCCAGCACACAGCAAACCAGGGCGGCCTTATACCTCATTCACCTCTCAGGATGAAGACAGATCAAATGGGGATTGGACGATTGGTTTCCCATATTGTTCACAACTCTAATGTATTTTCTGTGGTAAAGAATTAGAGGGGCTGTCCATGACTTGTCATTACTATAGCCACACTGCAGCCCACTAAGAAAACATGCTCTCCTGCACTCACCAGAGCGCTGCTCCATCCTTACTCTCCCTGCTCTTCTGAATGGGGACATAATGCTGGAGCGCTCAAGTGCCCCTGCCTGGCTGCACCCTCCAGAAGCTGTAAACTGAGGACTTGCAGAGAAAGACTGGTGCAGAGCGAGAAGTGAGCAGAAGGGGATGTGAACCTTAATGGCAGCTGACTACAACTAAACAACAATATGCAGTGGACAATCCCTTTTATCAGTTTTTTGTTGCTTTGGTAACAGTGCTGGTATGTGAGATACAGACACGGAAGAGGTGTTCTGACACGGAACCCATTAACTCCAGTGCAGATCGGCTGGAACGTGCTGCGCGCAAAAAAAGCAGAAATGGGACTAAAACCAGTTCAATATCCTGACGATTTGTCAATGAAAAAAAGTGGAACTAGCATGGATAAAAAATACAGAAGTATGAACGAGCCCCTGGATGGATACTACACCCTCACCATAGAGAAGTGTGAACCAGGGCTGTGGAGTCAGCAAGCCAAAGCCGCGACTGACTCCTCAATTTCCCAAACCTCCGACTCCCTCATACATGGTGCATGTTTAAGTGATAACTTTACTGTAGTAAAATGGTAACATCAGGCTTCTTATCACCTTATGATACAATAATCAAGCTATTTAGGTAGAACAGACACTGACAAGCAAAAGGGTAACGATGTTTTTATCTTTTGAACACTTGTGGGTGGAGTTGAAGAAAAAGCTGTATTTGTATCCAAGTCCAGTCTGCACCAACATTGGGAATGTGTAGAAGAGACCTGGGATCAGATTTTGGTCAAGATGCGCTTGAATCTGATCCAGAGCCCAGAAGGATTCAGGCAGTATTGAAAACCAAAGGTGGATTTCCCAAATACTAACAAAATAATAAAAACACTGATTTTTAGGAGCAAAACTGTAACTAAGCAGATGCTAAATACTTGCAAGTCAAATGTACGTATAAGATAGGTAAGATGACTGTATATAAAATTACAGTAGCCTCATGTACAAAACTGTAGGGGGAATGGGGGAGATGGAGCCTGAAAAGCTCAAGTTCAAAACCATTTTTAAACCATTTTGCTTTTTCGTGTAAAATATTTTATTGGATATGTTTTTTAGAAAAAAAAAAAAATTGTAAATTTTGCAAAAAACCTGCGGGAAAACATTTGTAAAGTCTTGAATTTTTTTCTGAGAAATAGTTTTGCCCCCGCCAGATCCTTACATGACCTCACACCTGACCTATTTTTTTCCCAGGTAGGGGAACGGTCCTCTCCCATTTAATTTGGGGTTTGGGGGGGCAAGCGGTGACCACAGGAGGCAACATCTTTTAAAAAAATGTCAGGGTAAAAAGGAATTCCCTCAGCCCCAGTCAGTTTAGATAAAAGATTGAAAAAATCATCTATTTTTAAAAACCAGGTGAAAAATTTTGAAAAAAATCTTTTTTCCCATGGGACCCAGAATTCTTTTTCCCCGGGGGGCAGCCCCTTTTTCCCTTTGCCCATCCCATAAAATTACACTCCCCCTGTGATAAGGTGAAGTTGGGGAGATTTAGCACGGGCCCGGGGGCCCCCAAATTTCCCTACTTGCTCTTTTGATTAAAAATAACGGGGGCCCAAACTTATTATATTTTTTTTGGGTTTGGGGCCTTTTTTTTATAAACGTTTCCCAAAAACTCTTGCCCAAAATAGGCACCGATTTCAGACAAAAACAGCCCTGGTGTGAACGAGCCCCTGGACGGCCGCTCCCCCCTCAGCATAGAAAAATTTGTAAAACGGGGACTGACGCCCCCCCAGGGGGCCCCCTGGGGGATTACCCCCGATTTTGATCCCCATTTGGACAGGAGCTCCGGGGGGGAATTCCCCACCGATCTTTTTCCCATTGGACAGGAGCCCCATTTTGGGGATTTTCCCCCATCTGACGCCCCCCCAGACGGAGCTAAATGTGGGATTCTCCCCCTTTCTGACCCCAAACCCAGACAGGAGCTCCTGTGGGATCTACCCCCATCTGACGGCCCCCCCAAAGACGCCCCTTTTGGGATTACCCCCAAATCTGACGCCACCCCAGACAGGGCCCCTTTGGGGAATCTCCCCGGACTGCCCCCCACCCCAAAAAGGAGCTCCTGCGGAATTTTTCCCACCGATCTGAGGGCACTGGGGACAGGGGCTCTGCGGAATCTACCCCCCAATTTCTGACCCCCACCCCAGACAGACTTTTCCTGCGGGATTTTACCCCTGACCCCAACCCAAAAACAGACGTCCTGGGGGATCTCCCAAACCCGATCTGACGCCCCCCCCCCGGGCCCAGGACGCTCCTTTTTGGGATTACCCCCCGACTGACGCCCCCCCAGAAAAGACGTTTCCTGTGGGAATCTAACCCCATTTTGAGGGCCACCCCAACGCCGCTCCTGGGGGGATCTACCCCCATCTGACGCCACCCCAGACAGGAGCTCCTGTGGGATCTACCACCGATCTGACGCCACCCCAAAACGGGATTTCCTTGGGGATCTCCCAAACCGTTCTGCCCCAAACCCCAGACAGGAGCCCCTGCGGGATCTACCACCGATCTGATGCCACTAGACAGGAGCTCCGGCGGAATCTACCACCGATCTGATGCATTTTGGACAGGGGGCCCTGGGAATTACCCCCAAAATTTGAGGGCCCCCCAGACGGGAAAAAATTTTCCTCCCGGGTTTCCCCCATCTGCGCCACCCCGGACGGGACGCCCCTGTGGGATCTCCCAACCCGATTTTGGAGCCCACCCCCTGGACCAAAAGGGCTCCTGTTGGGTTTACCCCGATCTGACGCCCCCCCCAGACAGAGTTTCTGGGGGATTACCCCCATTAAACGCCCCCCGGGACAACGCTCCGGGGGGGATCTACCCCCATCTGACGCCACCCCAGACAGGAGCTCCTGTGGGATCTACCCCCATCTGACGCCACCCCAGACAGGAGCTCCTGTGGGATCTACCCCCATCTGACGCCACCCCAGACAGACGCTCCTGTGGGATCTACCACCGATCTGACGCCACCCCAGACAGTCTCTCCTGTGGGATCTACCACCGATCTGACCCCAAACCCCGGGAAAGGACGCTCCCTGGGGGAAATTTACCCCCGATCGGGACGCCCCCCCAGACAGCTCTCCTGGGGGTTTTAAACCACCGATCTGCCCCCCCCACCCAGACGGCGCTCCTGGGGGGTTCTACCACCGATTCTGCGCCCCCCCAAAGGACGGGTCCTGTGGGTTCTACCCCGTTTCTGCGCCACCCCGGGACAGACGTCCTGTGGGATTACCACCGTTTCTGAGGGCCACCCCGGGACGACGTTTCATGTGGGATCTACCCCCGATCGGGACCCCCCACCCCGGGGAAAGGGGGCCCCTGGGGATTCCCCCCTTTCTGACGCCCCCCAGCCCGACTCTTGTGGGTTCTACCCCATTGAGGGCCCCCCCAAGACGGGATTTTCCTGTGGGATCTTCCACCGTTTTTGACCCCACCCCGGGACAGCGCCCCTGGGGTTTTACCCCCCATCTGACGCCACCCCGACAGACTTTCCTGTGGGACCCCCCCCCCTCTGAGGGCCACCCCAAAACAGACTCTCCTCCCGGGTTTTCCCCCCCCATTGTTCCCACAGGACTTCCTTTTGGGAAATCAAACCACCGATCTGATGGGGCCGGGGGGGGATGAAGAAGGTAAGGAGAAACGGGTATCCCGGGCCCGGCTCCGGGGGGTGATGTTGGCCTTAAACGCGCCCCCCCAACGCCAGGGAACCCCCGGCTGGGAATAGGGGCCCGCACGCGGTATTTTGTGGGTGTGCTCCGGGCCACGGAACCCCGGGAGCCATTGGAGGGTTTGCCTTTGGGGAGTGTGCGTTTCCCCCAAACCCTGGCTCAGGGCCCGAGGTCCCCGCAGAAAATTTGTCCGGGGTGGGGGTTTAGGGTTTGATTTGGAAGAGAAAGCATGCCCAGGGGTTAAAAGCACCATGTCACCAGGAGGGTTTTCAGAACCCCCCCGATCAGCGGGGGCCCCCCCCAAGGCCAGCCCGAAAAAACCGGGGACCCCCAGGTACGGGGATCCCCTTTGAAGAGCGCAGCCCCTTTGGCGGGCCCTTTTCCGTGCCTAATGTTTTTACCCCCGGGCCCCCATTGGGGGAAAACAGCACCAGGGGGGGAACGTGATCCATAAAAGGGGCCATTCTTTTCCAGATCTCGGCCAGCAGCACGGCAGCGCAGGCCAGGCGGCGGCCCCGGGAGAAAAACGGGCCGGGGGGAAGCACGCCCGGGGGGCCCCCCAAAGAGCGGGTTTGCGCTCATTTGAGTTCCTTCCCCCACCCCCCCCCCCTGGCGGGTTACCATGCAGCGAGCAGCCCCGGCGACCACCGGGAAAAACGGTACCCCGGGACACAAAAGGAAGGCCCAAGGCCCCGCCCCTCCAAACTTCCCCTTCACTCCCCCCACCCCACAGCCCTCGCCTCCCCCCCAATCCCAGGGACACGCCTTGTTTTAACCCAACCCCTGGGGGGCTTTTGGTGATTGGTTGGGGGGGTCATTGGTTGTTAGTAGCCGGGAGTCTGGGGATTTTGGGGGGATTTCCTGAATTTACAAAAGGGAGTAAACCGTGGCTGGGGGTTTGGTGACTGCTGGGCAATAGAGCGCTGCTGTCACTACAGCCCGTGTAGTAGAGTGGATGCCGTGTACTCTGCGCACAGGGAGGAACGTGACATTTGTATTAAAGGGACGAAATCTGACCAATTCTTAAAGGGAATCTGTCGCCAATTTTTTATTTTTTTTTACTTATTAAATCAAGACCCTAAAACATATTCTTTTCCTCCTAGCAATTTTTATTTCCTGATTGTAGATTTCTCAATTCAGACTACTATATATGATCGTGGGGACAGCTTTCTTGCCTGCACTGCTTTAACAGCAGTCAGAGAGATGCTTTACAGCAGCTTCATGCACATAGCAGCCTTAACCTCTTAAGCCAAACGCCTGAAAAGTAGTTAATGATCAGAACATTTTTTTTAGTTTTTGCCTCCTTGCGTTTCAACAGTTGTAACTTTTTTATTTTTCCAATGACGCAGATGTTTGAGGCCTCGTTTTTTTCGAGACAAGTTGTACTTTATGGTGGAATAGTTTAAGTTCACTTATAAATAATTGCAGAATTTTTATTTTTTACACCATTCACATTTCACACTTAATAACTTGCTTGATTAATTCTACAGGTTATAACTGTCGTGTGGATACCAAATATGTGTAGGCTTTTTTGTGCGTGTAATTTATGCACAGTTATTTTTTATAATTTTTTTTTTTTTTTTACACTTTTTATTTTTTTTTTTTTACTCCAATGAAGGGTTAACTGTTTAACTTTTTTTTTTTTCTTTTTTTTTTTTACACTTAGTAATGTATTAGCATATTCATATATGCTAATACATTATAATCTGTGTCACTTTGATTAGGACAGCACCCAGTGCATCCTGGTCAATGGCTTCATACACAGACAGCCCTGGGGCCACTCTAAGTCCCTAGAGCTGACTGTGCAACCGTTCCCTGGGCTCTGTCGGGTCACCGGGTAGTCCGATCACCCGACAGAGCAGGGGAACCCTTTGATTGCGCTGTGGTAACGCACAGCCGCAATCAAAGGGTTAAAGCAGCGGGTTGCGGAGGTATCCTCTGCTACCCAGTGCTCGCAGAGGATGCTCTGGGATCAGGGCTGTGTAGTACAGCCCCGATCCCAGCGCAATTGCAGCGCCAGAAACCCCGTAGTCTGCAGCGACGTCTTTGAGAAACGACCCGCACCAGCCGACGTCTAAAATCTGTGGGCAGTCGTTAAGGGGTTAAAGAGGTTGTCTCACTACAAGGATTGCTTTTTATGTTATCTTGTAAAAAAAGATCTTGTAAAAACAAGTCACTTTGCAATATGTGCCCATTAACAGTATCCGACCTATTCCTAGATATCCCCTCTTGTATGGGCTGCATCAGCTCCTCAGGTCGCTATAGCTACAGACCTGTTCAATCTCTCCTGATAAGCTGCCAGCACTGGTTGCTATAGCTACAGACCTGGCTTCTACTGCAGTCAAGTAGGAGCCAGTAAACACGCCCCTGAATTCAAAATGAAACCAAGAAAACAGGACTGAGGTGAGATGAATCAATGTAGTGAGACAACCCCTTTAAGACTGGCTCAGTCCCATTGACTTCTGTAGGAGAGTTTTCTAGTCATGGTGTGTGACCTGGGAAGAAGTCACTGTGCATGGGGGGGTCGAGAGGGGGAGCTGTGACATCTCCTATTGTAACTGGTGGAACTCTTTTATTGTTGATAAATGTTGGACCATTTCAATACAGCACTACATAAAAATATATATACAAGAACTATATACAATATTTTAAAAAGAAACATGGCCATATACCTTGCATTAAGTTTCCTTAGCTGGTCCAGATGTTACCTTCCACTCATCCACATTCCCCATTCCAACTAAATTTCCCTTTACTGGCCCACCAACTATTGTTCCATTACACACTTTATTTACATATATACAAATATACATATATACAACTTTAAATAGGCACTAATATACCTATAAATAATAGGTATATTAGTGCCTTAAACTATCTGATATCCATTCCCATTCCCTGTCCTGATGTAGCCCCCAGAGCACTGTGACTGGTGGATCCTGTGTTATCTAATGTATTCACACTGGTGTCTCCAGTCAGTTTGACCCTCTTTGTGCTAATAATGAGCAGACAACTGTGAATCTTTCTCTACAGAACAGGAAGTGTCAGACATTTATTAGGCTTAGTGGCCAAAGTGAGAACTGCAGGACCTAAGAATTATTGAAAAAAATATTGAAAGTGATATGGATTGATTCCGCCTCAAAAAGGGAGAGGGCGGGACGAAAAAGTCCCCTAAAAAGATTCCGCCACCAGGGTCTGCAAACCCCCGCTCCCCCGCTTATCGCCGTAAAAAAGGGTCCAGGACCTCTCAAGCCGGGGCCCTTCTTTGACCCAAGCCCGATTCACCCAGCAAAGTCAAATCCCCTTTGGGGCCGAAAAACGCAAAAAGTAAGGCAAAAACCTTAGGGGTTTAACCACCCCCAAACAGGGTCTAATCACATGCAGCAAAGCATGATTTTAAAAGGGAGGCAAATTTGGGCCAAAAAAAGGCCAGACCGACGGGGGGGGGGGGCCCCAAAAATGTCACACCCTCGCCCTCCGCCTCCTCCTCCTCCCCCACCACCAACGTTCCTCAGCTCCCTTGTCCTCAGAGTCATAAATAAAGGACCCACCCCCTTCACCCTCCACCGTCCCCGGTACCCACCAGCACCCCCCCAAGACCCTCCCCCCCCTTCCCCTTTCCCGCCATTTTTGACGACCTGAAACGCCGTACAGCGGCCAGTCTACAGCCACCCCTTCTTCTTCCGGGTTTTGGGAGCAAAGAAACATTTTAAAAAACCCAAACCACCCCAAAGCCAAAAGCCTGAATGTGGGCATTGCCCGGTTTTTGGGCCCTTTGGAAATTTTCCCTTTTTCTGCCCTGGGGGACAAAAATTTTTTCCCGCCGGGGTCATGGCCCTTGCCTGCCCCAAAAAACCATATCCCGACGGGCTTTTCCCTTTTCCCAGAAAAGCCGTCCCTCCCCCTGGCCACCACTTTTCATCAAAAAATTTCCCGCGGTCTGCTCTGGGGTCCGGAAAATCCACCCAAAACCCACCGACACATGGAAAAGGTAACCCGGGCCCAAGGCCCTATAATCTCTGTAACACTCACTGTGGCGGGTTTGGAAATGTTTCCGGGGGTGAGGGTGGCTCTCAGGCTGGGCCCCCAAAAACGCTCTTCAAAACCGCAGGGAAGGTGCGGGGCTTTTTCCCCCCAAGGGTCCTCTGGGGGCATCACGTGCCCAGAGACACCACCCCGTGTTAAATAAAATCCCTTTGGAGACCGCCCCAAAACACAGGTCCGGGGCCCTGGGGACGGCTCTAAGCAACGAACCGAGCGCGGGTTTTGGGAACAAAACCCTTTGTGCCAGGCAAGGGGGTGGGGCGATAACGGGCAAAAACTGCGGGCCCCACCCCTTTAAAAGATCGGTAGGCCCGGAGCAAAACCCCTTTTTCCTGGCACAGCCCTTAACCTTGCCCGTCCAAAATTTCAAAAAGAGCTACCCGGGTCGGACGCCTCTGAAAAAGGCTCGAGGTCTGATTTCCCCATTTCCCCCGCCCGCCCCCTCCTTCTCCCGCCTGGCTGCGTTGCACGTCACTCGGCCCCCCGTCAACCTTCTAAATTGTTGACTTTGGCAACACCGGGAAATTTCCCACCCCCACATGCTCCAGCGTTTGTGGAAAAGCAGCGCAATGCCAAAAACGCAGTACAAGTGACACAGGGGCCTGAAAAGCAGCGGAAACGGCCCCTCGGGGTTTTTTAAAAACCAAACCGAGAGGGGAAAGGCGGGTTGAAAGACTCTGAAACCATCCTTGCCATTTTTTGAAAAGCCCCCAAAATGGTCAGTGCGGAAAAGCCCGGGTTCGCTTGGAAATTGGGGTGATTTTTAATTTCGGAAGGGCGTTGGACACCCCCCCTTAAAACAAAAAAGGTCCCCCCGCCAGCAAAGGGGGAGGAAAACCGGACCAGATGGGGACACGAGCCTTTCCCCCGTCAAATCCACGGGCCCCCACCATTTTCAAAAAATTAGGGTTCTTCTTTTGGGGAAAGGGGTTGGGGCCAAGGTAGCGCACCCACTCCGGGGTGAAATCACTCAGGCAAGCCCGGGCTGTGTTGAAGCGTGCCGGAGGCAGGGGAAAGGAGGGGGAAAAGAGGGGGAAGAGGGGGAAGGTTTTCCAAAAACACCGATGTTCCCGACGTCCCCAGCCTTGGAAAGGGGTTGGCGGAATTTGAGGCGGAGGGGAAATGGGAAGATCGTTTGCTATGCCCCCTCCACCCAGAGGCTTGGAAATCAAGGCCCCCCATCTCTCACAAAGAGTGCTTGGATCCCCAAATTTTCCCCCAAAATGAACCTCCATTAAAAGGGCCCAAAAAAATGAACAACAGTTACTGGGGGGCCACCCTCCTGGAAACCCCCTACAAAACAAAACTCAGCACTTTTTCCTTTCCCCCCACCCCAAATAGAGATAAAAACCCGGAAAAAGGGGACCTTCTGATTGAACAACAGGGGACATTGTTTCGTCGCCACGTTTTCCCCCAAAAGTCACGATGGGGAACCCAAAACACGACGTGACAGCAGTAGAGTGCCAAGTAGGCGTAGCGGCAGAGCAGGGAAGGGGCAGAAGCCCAAAGGTTTACCTTTGGCCCAAACTTTTTACCCACCTCACCAAAGCATGCAAAGCAGGGGACACAAACCAAAAACACCCGAGAACAGCTTTAAAACATGGTTTCCAACCCCCACTAAAAAACTGCGTCCCCAAAAACCGATGTTTTTTTAGTGTTCCCGGACCCAATAGACTTCTGGGTTTTCCAAAATTGGGCAATGGCCCGAGCTGGCTCGCACACCATAAGGTGTTTTCCTGCCCCGCAGCCAAACGCCCTATCTGAACGACCTTCACACAGCTGGAGTTCCCTTTCAGACAAACCCCAACCCCCGGGTTTCCCCAGATAAATTTGGGTCGTTTGACTTTCATCAAGATGAACAGGGATGGATCTCTTTATGATGTTGTGGCCCCAATTGCCGAGGTCCCGATTAGTTCCAGTCTACTTCACTTCCTCTTAAAACAGAAATGGCCCTTGAAAAAGATTTTTAAAATACATTTCTTACTCTTTTTTTATTCTTTTTTTCCCCAACATTTTAATTTTGCTGGTTTTGCTGTGGGGAGATGTAAAAGACGAAAGGTTTCATGAAACACCAATTCCATTTACTCACTTTTTTTAAAAGAAGTTTTCGCATTGTAAATGGTTTTGGGCTGTTGCTGTGAGAATGTTTTTTCCTAAAACCGGTAGGTCTTGATCCCGCCCTTTCGTTAGCTACAGCCTTATGACATCACTCTGTTGTTAGCCGTAGTGGGGAACCCGCACACTGCCGGCCGGGAGGGCGTATTAGCGGTAACCCCAAACCACACTGTTTGTATGTTTTTAATATTATTTCTGACAAATCCACCAATGAAATTAAAAGGGGAAAAAACCCTGGATTACGCGAGGTTCCTGGCTATGTGAGCATCCATGAGAATCCGGGGGAAGTGTTTGCACAAATACAGGTGTGTTTTACACTTTTTTATACATTTGCATGGGGTTCCCATTTTTGGAATTTGATTTTTTGGGGGATGTTTGGATTAATTGGCCCTTATACAGCAACAAGCGCGATCGTCTTTTTTAATATAAACACTTTTATAGATAATGGGGGACTTTTGACTTTCATCAAGATAATCGGGATGGATCTCTGATGATTTGTCCCCCAATTGCCGAGGTCACCGATTAGTTGCGGGTCTACTTCACATTCCCTTCAAACAAAATGGCCCCTCTTTTGAAAAATTTTTTTTTAAAATGACATTTATACTGCATTTTTTTCCTTTTCCCAACATTTCATTTTGCTGGTTTTGCGTGAGGAGACTGTAAAGACGCAATTTTATGACAACACCGTTTTCCATTTATCCTTTCTTAAGAAGTTTTCGCATTGCCGGGGTTTTGAGGATGTTGCGTGAAACAGCAAAAATTATTCCTTTGGAAAAAAAATTTTGGGGTTTTTAAGTGGCATTTCTGCCCCTTTTTTAACAGGGGGTGAGAAGCATTTTTAAATTTTTTTGGTCATCTGTTTTGAAATGCAGAAATACTCGGGTTTTATAAAAAAATGTTGTTTCTAACAGACATTTGTTTTCAAAAATTGGGTCCAAAAGTGGTCAAGGGTCATGTTTTGAATTTTTGGGGTTTTTGCTTGACATGACTATATACGGGTCCTTTTATAAAAAAAATGTTTTTTCTAAAGACTTTTTGTTTCCAATGTCCAAAGGGCTAAAGGGTCATGCTTTAAATTTTTGGGGGGGCTTTTTGCTTTGAAAACAGCTTTACAAAGGGTCCTTTTAAAAAAATTTTTTTTTCTACGACTTTTTGTTCTCCAATTGTAAAGAGGCTCAAGGGTGATGGTCGCAGAAACGGAATAGGAGGCACTGTTAATGGACACATATGCAAAAACTTTTTTTGAAAATTTTTAACTAGCTAAAATCCCTGTATTGAACAACCCTTTTAATACAATTAAAAAAAGAAAACAAAAGACAGGGGGGATTCCACCTATTTTAAAAAATGTGTTTTTTAGAATAAACTACTAAAAAACTTGCAGTACAAAATAGCTGGAAAAAAAAACCCTCTGAATTGTAAAGGGAGGTCCAAAAAAATTAAACCAGATGGGGAAATTCAGAGGACGGAGTAGGGACACGGACAGAGAACAAATACAGAGACCATTTCCTCCAGCAGTTGGTAAAAAAAAAAAAGAAGCCAAGAAAAAGGGCCCCTTGGTGGAACGGGACGTTAACCACCGGTTTTCCAGGGAAAAAGTAAATTTGGTCCGCACCAACGGAGGGGCAAGCGCTACCCGGTCTTGACTGTTTTACGAGGAAGGCGGGTTCTCACACTTCCCTTCCGCACCGCTTCAGCACGACAGTTTTCTTGCTGCATCATCGGGGCATTTTAACCTGGTTTAAAAGATGCGGACGCCAGCCCGGGGGGCTCACCGCACCCACTGAACTCTGGCCCTGGGTCTGCGGGCCAGGGCAGGGAAGTCAAAGTCCACAACTAAAATGGTGGTTGAAAGACTCCTTTTTTCCGGCACTTTTTAACTGGGGCTCAACAGGTTTATGGCAACTGTGGCCCAGGGCAGGGGCAGTTAGTCCAGTTCAACTAAAATAGTGTTCAAAGACCCCCCTTTTTTTTTCCGGGACTTTTAATGGGGGGGCAGACAGGGTTTAAAAGGTCAAGCGGCCAGGACGTAATCAATTCCAGTTCAACAAAAAAGGGGGTTGAAGACTCCTTTTTTTCCGGGACTTTTTAATCGTGGGTCCCAAAGGTTAAAGGTCATACTGCGGTTCCCGGACAGGGTTTGGCCCAAAGTCAGTTTAAAATAAAATGGGGTTGAAAGACCCTTTTTCCGGGCCTTTTTTTTAAACTGGGGGTCAGACAGGTTTAATGGCATACTGCGGCCAGGGCGGATAGTCAATGTCCCATTCAACAAAAGGGGTTGAAAGAACCTTTTTTTTTCCCGGGACTTTTTAATCTGTGGTCGACAGGTTTAATGGTCATATGCGGTCCAGGACAGGGGTTTTTCAATGTCCATTCAACTAAAAGGTGGTTTTAAAGACTCCTTTTTTCCGGGACTTTTTAATCGTGGGGGCAGACAGGTTTAATGGTCATTTGGGTAAGGAAGATATAAATTATGTCCAGTTCAACTAAAATGGGGTTCAAAACCTTTTTCCCCGGGACTTTTAAAAATGGGGGTCAGACGGTTAATGGTATATGCGGTCCAGGACAGGTAAAATCAAATTTCCAGTTCAAAATAAAATGGTGGTTTTAAAGACTCCCTTTTTTTGGCCTTTTTTTAAACTGGGGTCATGCAGGGGTTTGGGGGTCATGCTGCTTCCCGGACAGGGAATTCAAAAGTCCAGTTCAAATAAAAAGGGGGTTTTAAAGACCCTTTTCCGGCACTTTTTAATCTGTGGGTCAGCCCGGTTTAAGGGCAGCTGCGGGGCCAGGAAAAGGGTTTTTCAATGTCCAGTTCAAAATAAAAAAGGGGTTCAAAAACTACTTTTTCCGGCACTTTTTTCTGTGGGTCATGCAGGGTTTTTTTGGGGGATGCGCGTTCCAGGAAAGGGATATTCAATGTCCAGTTCAACAAAAAAAGGTTCAAATAATACCCTTTTGGGACTTTTTTCTTTTTGGGGGAGCAGTTTAAGGCATGCGGGTACAAACAGGGATAGGAAGGGGGTTTGACTTTTTTTTTTGTGGCTTTGTAGCCTAAGTGTTTTGCCCAAGATGTAAAAGGGATCCCTTTGACGTTGGGCTGTTAATTCCAGCTTCCCCAGCCCTGTTTTTGGGTGTAAAAATGAAGGTGTTTTGCTCTCCATAGACTTTAAAGGTCATCGCCCAAACGACGCTCACTATCGAAAAACCTTATTGAGGGGCCGACATGTCCGATTGATAGCCAACGAATCGCTAACACTAACCCGCCTAACAATATTACTGAACACGGCCCCTTGACTTCTCCAACTCGCTGACACCTGAGGACCATGGTCCCTCATCCCGGTAGAGCTTTCCCCCCCATGCAAAACGATAATGTTGTGCCCAGTAGTGTGGTAGGCATCTTCTGGCCCAAACCACACATGAAATGGAATGAAGGGCTCATAAGTCAAAATGTAACATAACAGAGGGGACTGTTTTAAAACCCAATTCAAAACGATCCCCTAAAAATTTTTTGGGCATAAGAGATCAAAACCGTTGGGGAATTTTGCCATTAAAGGGATTTTGCCCCGAAAATGTTGACGTGGGATCCCCACAAGGGTTTTTTACTTTTATAATAATGTATTACAAAAAATGCATCTGAGAGACTAAAACCTTCCCTTTCATGCCCTTGGTTACTTCAAAGAGTCTATTAGATACGGCCTGACAAGAGCTGGAAAGGGCTTGCGCGAGAGAGCTTTTTATCTGATGAGACTGAGCTGCAAAGTTTTTAAGGCACCCGGGGGAGCAATATTTTTTCTTTTGTTTTTCAAAAAAACTATTTTTTGTGATTAGATACCTGCTTTATCGATGACAGAAACAAGAAGCTTCAAGCTGTGTGTAAAAAACTGTTGTCTTTTGTCACAGAAGCCACAAGTTATAGTTTTTTATTTCAGTGAACATGTCACAGGATCCCTTAAATGCAGCTCTGTGCTCTGGCTGTGTGTGTCTCTCCTCTCTTCAGCTCCGTGATTTGTTTACATAACATCTTAGCAGATAAGGCTCCTCCTGACAGTGCAGTGAAATGACCCTTTGTGCCCTGCTGTATTGACAATCCACTGCTTTTACTGTTTTATTATTTCACTTAAGTTTTGAGACGCTCCCTTGGATTCCTCACTCCTCACTCGCCCTCCCTCACCCCTGCAGCTTCATGACTCAGCGTGATTTGTTGACATTCTGTCTGGGCTAAGCTGAGAGGTAAGAATCTTTGTCTCGGCAAATCCCCTTTAAGCTCCTTGTTAGAGATCGGCAAGTTGTGCAAAAAGTACTGAAACATTGAACAGTTGGATGTGTGCATTCTAAAGTAAAGAGATGGTCTCATTTAGTTCATTTATAAAGAATTTCAAAAAGAATTTATGTTCATCCTGAAATGTCAATTAAAAGCGAAATATCCCTAACTTTTTAGGAGTAGTGTATGTTTATCATGGTATATGGCGGAAGCTTGCCATTACTATGTCAGTGTTACCACATTCAGGAATACTGCGTGGCTGCCTCAGCGTCCAATCTGACTACAATCTGCCTCACATTGTTTCCTATGTTTACATGCTGCTGATCTTTTTAACTGTGGTTTTATTTTCAGCACTGAAAAATAACTGACGTCAATTCCTGAGGCAGGTAGGAAACAAGAGAGTCTAAAATCAGCGTCCAGTCCTCATGACACATAGTGAGGCGAGGATCTGGTGCGGATCGGTGCCTATAATCTGCTTGGCAAAATATTGTATCAATAAGCGGAAGGCTGATTGGGAGGCTTATTTTTAGTATCCAAATACTTCATGCTTCAAATACTCATCTGAAAACCGCCTCATATTTTGCAGCTTCCAGATGAGCTTTTAATGAGGTTTTTGAAATGTGCGTTTTTTGACGCAGTTTTCAATGTGGTTTTTATTCTGACATTCAAATTTGGTGCCAGGGCATTTTTTGGCCGCACATCTGCATCCAGAAACACGCTATAATTTCTGGAAGGTGTCTTGGATGCTGTTTTGAATCTCTCCTTTGTTTCCTGTGGCCATTTTACTCGCTAAAAACGCCAAGAGAATTGACGTCACTTATTCTTCAGCTCTGGAAACAGCGCAGAAAATAAAATAAATGCATTGTTGTACATAGGAATCTATGGAAATGAACTAGAGGCATTTTACAGTAGCTTTTGATATTGCTTTGGGAGCGGAATCCATGCTGAAAACAGCATTTAATTCAGCCGTGTAAACATACCTTTAGGGTATGTTCACATGACGGTGGTTTTGGATATTGATTCTGGGGTGGATTCGGCACTGAATTTGCCTCAAAATCAGCGTGCAGTCTGCTTCGCTTTACATTATAATGTATAGGAGGCTGAAAATCTGCTTCTGGGAATGAGTGTCAAATCCTCGTCTGAAATCTGCACTTACACGTGCGGAGTTTCGAACTTTCGAAATTTTTCAGTGTCCAAATCAACCATATGAACCTGCCCTTATAAGAATTTATACTTCTGATGAGGATTTGATGAGGATTTCAAAGGCAGATTTTAAGCATGGATTTCTGGACACTTAAAGGGGTTTTACCATGAAGTAAAATTGATGTGGAAAGCTTGCAAATTAATAAACATTTTCACCATTCATCATTATTAATAGACTTGTACCCTTTTTGTTTTTTCTGCTACCTTAGTGATCCATAGTGTACGTCTCGTCTCTAGGGGATACAACTAGTGACGAGAGCTCTTCAGTTCTGGACATACATGCTCAGACATCACCTCTCATTTCAGGCAGCTACTGTCAATCTCTTCCCTACTTAGTAATCACACACACTCACTGCTGAATGAGTGTTTACAACCCCAATGCTGTCATTCTTCTCTTGTTCTCTTTACTCCATACATGCCAACTCTCCCGTTTTTGGCGGGGGAGGTCCCGCTATTTGGGGTCCCCCCCCCCGCCCTCGCCGGGGGAGTTGGCATTCCTCCCGCCGCCAGCAGGCGGCAGGGGTCCTTTAAATGGCCGCGGCGCCGGAGTAGCGCTTGTGCGCTACTCCGGCGCCGCCGGTCCGTTCCCACGGCGGGTTGAAGCCGGGCGCAGGGTCCGCTCATCCGCCCGGAGTCTCGCTGAGCATGGAGGAGTCAGGAGGGAGCGTTCCCTCCTGCCTCCTCTCCCCGGGAGTCCGGCGCGGGGTGGCCGAAAACCCCATGTCAGCGTCCAGAGGAAGTGCGCGCGG